>LBLO01000302.1:0-32279 GCA_004354395.1 Chondrostereum purpureum | reverse complement strand
AGCAGATAATTTGGGGGGGAGGGGGGGGGGGTTCTGAGTGTGTGGATCCAAATCATCAAGGATCATCACGCGGCTGAATTGCAAGGGTGGACTTACTTGTCTTTGAGTTCGAAGAATTGTACTAGAAAACAGCAGACACATGAAGTGAAAGTAGATCAGATATCTAAATTATGGTTTACAGTTTCAAGGATGCGTTATCTATTCCTGAGTAATGCTTTGCGTTGGATGGAATGTCGAGGGAAAGGACAAGTGATGGGATGGACCGAGGTGACAGAAACGGCCCGTTCAACAGTGGCGCAGAGAAGACATTCAAAAGAACTATACAATGCGATTGAAAATCATATAGTGTAGATAAGATATACACAGTAGTCTAAGCAACCTTCACCTACACTATATCGTCCAGAAGTCCATACATATATACCACTGATAAATAAAGTGAAAGCCCACCATTACACTGTCTATGGGCAAATCTGAGAGAGCAGAAAGCTAGCACCAGCCAGCCAGCATTAGTCACTTCAACTAATTGACTCAATCCAATGATTGGAGAGCCATAGATAGGAAGACCCAAATGCTTTTGGTATTCAGCGCTCTGCGTCTGGCAAGGCTGCTATAGGGGAGTGAGGGGCCAGTTCATGGCCCAGGTTGGCCGACGGCTTATAGACCGTCATGAATATGGAAGAACTCTTTCCAATGAAGAGTCCAAGAGAAGAGTCGGATGGTAGGTGGGCGGAAGGACAAGATTATAAGACAGGCGATTCCAAAACATAGGATGATGATAAGGAAGAAATCCCTGGCTTCGCATTCGAAAAAATAAGGGTGTTAATATTGACGAAAATACGACAGGNCTGATAGAGGGAAGACACTCACACAACCCGTGTTCTTCGACATAAGTTCTGCGTGCCCGAACCTGCACGCGGACCCTTCTTGCATTTGAAATGGATCTCTGACGATCATGTATCGAGGGGAGTCTCCTAACTTGAACCACGCTCTCGCAACCACAGCTGGAGTCCTCACATGTCCTCTCGCAATCGAACGAAAGTCCGGAGTTGGAAGAGGAAATCGTAGATATAGTGTCGGAGCCCATGAGTATTTCGGGTGGGTAAATCGTATGTGTAAAGAGTGGATTCGAGAACTAAAGCGAATGGAATATTTCACTTCCTCGAGGAGAAAGCGTGTGGGGTGTTGTTGAGTATTAGTCGGTGACTGGGTGTCAACCACAGTCACGGAACGGAAGGACAAGCGTTTGGTAGATGGCTGTTAAAAAGAAACAAGGATCCGATTCATTCCGCTAGTCAAATTNCTAGACAACATGTCTGGAAGCTCAAGCGTTCACAAACGAGACGCCATGGCTAAGCACACTGGTGGGTGAAGTAAACCAGAAGGTCACCTTTGTCACTCGTGTAACAGGGAGTCACTCGGGTCTACATCAACTTACGCCTCACCAGAACTTCACAGGTCACTGGCACTATCACTACCATACATGGCTCAACCGCAGCCATTCGGTGATAGATTTTCTTTTCGAAGATGGGAAGCTCTCTAAGTGCCTAAACGTTCTCTCTCAGCCTTACGCTGCCTATCGAGATCTCGTATTGCTTTGTAAGTTGTAACATCTGCATTGGATCGTCTTCTTGACTGTGTGGTTATCTCCCCCGTTGAAAGGCAATGATCTAACCGGCTACTCAGGAGACATTCTTTGATTAAATGCCTCGACACAGAAGAGTCGAAGACTTTTTGATTTCTCTTAGATTCGCCCCTACGCGAGTCTCCGTTCCGAGGGTGGGACGGTATTTTGCAACTTCTTCTTCTCCTTACCTTATAGAGGTGCATTCCTTTTTCAGCATGAGATCGCAAACACCTCACTGGATACCTTCCGAAAGGAAACTCCGCGCGTACGGTAGGGTGAAATCCCCGATTATGGATTTTTCTACATCTGGGATTACCACCACCCACCTGGAAGCAGTTCGATACCCTAAAAGTGATCGAGGTCTCGACCTTGTACAAGAGTTCTACAGCCCTTATGCCCCTGATACCCTCCCAATGAACACCGACCGTGGGTTTGTGCGTGTCAGCCAATCATCATCGCATGTCTCTTTATGAACGGCACGTGTTCGCGTTTTACGCAGACAACGCGCCACAAGCCACTAAATGAATTGCCCAAATATTTCCTGCCGTGACACGTCAGTCAATTCACCACAATTCATATATGTATTCAATATCTGGTCGCTCGAAATGCGGCGGCTGAACTGTTGGCGAAAGATTTTTGTCAGTTGACAATACTGTCCGTGCCTGCCAAATGTTTTCTGGGTGCCTCTGTACCTATGATTGTGTGTTTAAATACGTCGCTGTGCTCCAGTGCTACTCTCTCAATCCCCTCCTCGTCTTTGCTGAGAAAWTTTACCATGCAAATTTTTGGTCTTCTATTATTGGCATTCACGGCTAATGTCATCGCTAAACCAATACAAGTCAGTTATTCAACCCACTCTTCTTATTGGTTCTGGTTTGACTCTGAAGTCGTTCATAGGTGAGGCAAACTACAGGATCGGGTGTTGTCAGGATTTGCCAAGGCTCCAACCTTGGTGGTCCCTGTACCGAAGTGGGAGTCGTCACCCCAAACATCTGTCTCGACCTCTCAATCGCCGCACTGTCATACAATGACTTGGTAATCAGCGCTGTGCCCCTTTCATCCCGTTCTCTCAGATGCGCTGCATTCGAGTAAGCCCTGTTTCATGTATACAAGCCTTTGCTGAACATCTTCCTTGACAGAAATTCAGACTGTACGGGGAACTCCGTCTCCTTTGGTTTTGGAGGACCTCAGAATATAGGGACCATCGTACCGGGAATCAGCGCTCTGGCTTGTTACATTCTCCCTGTAAGTAGGCTAACATCACTTCCCTCTGGGCACCTTACCAACACCATTCAATATAGCCTCCATTTTGAAACAGAGTGAACAGTTTCAGGTCGTTGAAAGGGAAGAAATAAACAAGAATCGTGATCATTGCGAGATGAGTATAAAACTGTACAACAACAAAAACTTTTACAGGATGGTAGGATAACATGATATATGAACAATACTATATCTACACTATATGCATCGAACTCCAGATGTGTGAATAGTATAGGAGTGTGGCGTAAGAATACAAGGTTCTCTCTCCTCCTGTCCGTGGTGCCTTAGGCCTCGACAGAGAGTGCCTTARCCTGACCAAGTTTGCTGGGAGGAGGAACAAATGTACGGCATTTGATACCTCCAGCCAGTGGTAACCTCGTGTTTGCCATGAGATAGGTGTCAACTTCAGCGGCAGNCACCTCGTCCCTCACTGCAAACAGGAGGTCAGCAACCAAAACCGTCAATAAACGRAAACGAGACACGTACTTGATACCCCAAACAATCAGGGATTGGCCACGACGACAATCACCGGCGGCGAAAACACCCTCAATGTTGGTGGAGAATTTCTAGATCAAGAGTGTCAGGAGAAACCGGCTTGCATTTGAGATGAGGACGAACCTTATGAGGGGTCTGGATGTTGGACCTGGCGTCCTGTTTCAATCCTAGGGATTTAATCACTTCAACTTGGGGACCCAAAAACCCCAGGGCAAGGAAGACCAGTTGCGCAGGGAAGAACTTCTCAGAGTTGGGGACCTCTTCCATCTTCCAGCGTCCTCCAGAATCCTTCGTCCACTCTACGCGAACGGTGTTCAGGCCCTTGAGTTTTCCTTCCTCATCAACAACAAAGTCTTTTGTAGAGATACAGTACTCTCGCGGATCTTTACACAGAAAGATTAGTTAAGCTTTCGTATGCACAAACGTATGACATACCGTTGCCAAAGTGCGCAGCGACTTCGGTGTGGCCGTAGTCAGTACGGAAAATCCTATGGAGCTTGTGAGATCCAAGTTTTTAAGCACAGAGTGTGTAGTCTTACCTTGGCCATTGTGGCCAGGGATTGTCCCTGCCGCGACTGACGGGAGGACGAGGTAAGAGCTCGAAGTTTGTGACAGACTTTGCACCATGACGCATAGAGGTACCAATGCAATCATTGCCGGTGTCCCCACCTCCAATGACAATAACATCTTTACCCTTGGCGTTGATGTACCCTCCGTCGCCGAGCTCAGAATCGAGCAGTGATTTTGTGTTGAGCTGGACGTTTTGTCAGTAACGAACGGGAAAAAGACAAGATTGATCTGACCTGGAGGAATTCCATGGCAAAGTGGATGCCGTCAACGTCACGGTTGGGGATCTTGAGATCACGAGGCCATGTAGCACCAGCGCATACGACGACAGCATCGTTCTCCGCACGAAGTTGGTTGACATCAACATTTACGCCGACGTTGGCGTTCGGGACGAAAGTCTGGGAAACACTTTTAGTTAAGGAGTCGCAAAAGAGAAAAAGGAACATCACTTACAATGCCCTCAGCAGCCATGAGATCGACACGCCTTTGAACAACAGTCTTGTCGAGTTTCATGCTAATAAGTACATCATGAGTAATTGATAGACTGCATGGAGTTGAATATGCTTACTTGGGAATACCATACATCAACAAACCGCCCATGCGGTCATTGCGATCGTATACGGTGACAAAATGTCCAGCCTTGTTGAGCTGGTCGGCACAAGCCAGACCAGCAGGGCCTGAACCGATGACGGCAATACGCTTTCCAGTACGGAATGCAGGGAGCTTCGGCTCCATCCAGCCCATCTCAAAGCCCTAACAAAGATATGAGAAGACAGCGAAATTGATTTAGGAGAATATATACCTTGTCGATGATGGCACATTCAATGCTCTTAATGCCGACTGGTTGCTCATTGATACCTAGAACACATGCGCCTTCGCAAGGAGCAGGACATACACGACCAGTGAACTCGGGGAAGTTGTTCGTCAACAGAAGACGATTCAGAGCGTCTCTCCACTGTCCCTTGAAGACTAAGTCGTTCCACTTGGGAATGACATTGGAGATTGGACAACCAGTGTCAGACTGGCAGAACGGTACACCACAGTCCATGCAACGAGCGGATTGGTACTTAAGCTCCGACACGGTGAGCCGCTTGGAGATCTCCTTCCAGTCCTTGACACGCTTGCGAGGCGGGCGGTAGTCTTCATGGAGGCGCTTGTACTTCATGAAGCCCCGGGTCTTGTCGAGCTTCATGAGGCGTTGCTTAGTGGCAGAATCGTCGACCATAGAATCCTCCAGATCGACTACAGAAGGTTCGGAACGTCCTCTGACTGGGGTGGCGGGAAGAGATACGGGGGTGACGGGGGTTTTGGGGAGGAGAATATCTTCCAAACCCTCTGAAGCCAGATCGACTTGGCTTGCGGTACGTGAAGGAACGAAATCGATGACGCTTTGTCGTATCTTCTCCTCTTTTTCACGAGCGGCTTGCTCATTCAAGACACGCTTGTAATCAAGAGGCATAACACGAACGAAGAGTGGTAAGAGATGGTGGAAGTCGTGCAGGACTCTATCTGCGACCTCAGATCCAGTGTAATGACGATGGTCTTCGATTAAACTGCGGAGGGCTGCAATCTCCTTAGGATCGGTGACTTTTCCGAGCTCGACCATTTCCATGTTGACTTTGGAAGCGAAGGTGTGGGCAGTGTCCAGCACGTAGGCAATACCACCGCTCATACCGGCAGCGAAATTACGGCCGGTAGTACCGAGGATAACGACACGACCGCCAGTCATGTACTCACAACCATGATCACCAGTACCCTCGACGACGGCGTTGGCGCCAGAGTTACGAACGGCGAAACGCTCAGCAGCAATACCGCGAATAAAAGCTTCACCTGACGTGGCTCCATAGAGACAGACATTTCCGATGATGATGTTCTCCTCGGCTTTGAATGTAGAGACTTTGGGTGGGTAAACAATCAATCTTCCTCCAGATAGGCCCTTTCCAACATAATCATTGGCATCACCCTCGAGTTCAATGGTGATTCCGGGAGCCAAGAAAGCGCCGCAAGACTGGCCAGCAGAGCCATTCATCTGGATGTGGATAGTATCCTTGGGGAGACCCTCCTCGCCGTACATTTTCGAGACACGGTAGGATAGAGATGTGCCTAGAGCACGATCGGTGTTGGTAACGTCACACTCGATGTGAACGGGGAGACCCTTGGTCAATGCTGGTTCTGACTCGTCGATGAACTTGTTGTCGAGTCGGATGTAAAGTTTGTGGTCTTGCTGACGCACACGGTAGGTCGCCGCTCCCGGGCGCATTTGCCACGCCGGCTTGAGGATGGCGGAGAGGTCCAAGTGTGCGGTCTTGGGAGTCCTCAATTTCTCATTGACTTTGAGCATGTCAGCCCTGCCGACCATCTCGTTGATCGTTCGGAAACCAAGCTTTGCCATATACCCACGGAGCTCTTCGGCTAAGTAGTAGAAGAAGTTGATGACCTGCTCTGGCTGTCCAGCGAACTTCGCACGCAACTGAGGATCTTGAGTGGCAATACCAACAGGGCAAGTGTTTACTATGCGGAGGCATATTAGCGTACGTTATAGAAGAGATACAAGCAGACTTACAGTGACATTTCCTCATCATGATACAACCCATAGCAATCAAGGGTGTGGTAGCGAAACCCCACTCCTCTGCGCCGAGAAGGCAAGCAATGGCAATGTCGCGGCCAGTACGAATCTGCCCGTCAGTCTGTACAGTAACACGACCACGAAGGTCGTTCAAGACAAGAGTCTGATGTGTCTCCGCAAGACCAAGCTCCCAAGGAAGACCCGCATACTTAATGCCCGTCCAACGAGATGCACCAGTTCCACCGTCGTGGCCAGAGATGAGGATATGGTCGGCTTTGGCTTTGGCAACACCACTGGCAACGATACCAACACCGACTTCAGAGACAAGTTTGACGGAGACACGAGCGCGAGGGTTGGAGCATTTGAGGTCGTAGATAAGCTGTTTCAGGTCCTCGATGGAGTAGATGTCGTGGTGAGGAGGGGGAGAGATGAGACCGACACCAGCTGTCGAATGACGAGTGCGAGCGATTGATCCCGATACCTTGTGGCCAGGAAGTTCACCACCCTCTCCGGGCTTAGCACCTTGCGCCATCTTGATCTGGAGCTCGTCGGCGTCAGCCAGGTAATTGGAAGTGACTCCAAAACGGCCGGAGGCGACTTGCTTGATAGCGGAGCGCATAGTGTCGCCGTTGGGAAGGATCAACGAACGCTCAGCATCTTCACCGCCTTCACCAGTGTTTGACTTTCCTCCGAGCCTGTTCATGGCGACAGCGAGCGTAGAGTGTGCTTCCATAGAAATTGAACCATAGGACATGGCACCGGTGACGAAACGTCTGACGATCTCATTCCAGGGCTCGACTTGTTCAATGGGAATGGCCGCCGCATTTTCGTAACGGAAATCAAGTAGACCCCGAAGCTGAACTTGCCTAATTTGCTCGTTAGCGTTGCGCGAATATGCGTCGTATGCAACTTGATTCTTCTCGCGCACTGCGTCCTGAAGGTTGGCGATGCCGGCAGGATCGTTGATATGTGCTTCACCGTTGTCACGCCAGTGATACTCGCCGGATTCCGGCATACCAGGAGGAATGATTGTCTCACGCGAAGGCCATCCACGCTCATGAAGTTCGAACGCATCCATGGCGAGCAGGTCAAAGGTGGCACCCTGGATACGAGAGGCAGTACCAATGAAGCAGCGTTCTACAACTTCACTATGGAGCCCGAGGATTTCAAAGATCTGGGCACCCTTGTACGATGCGAGAGTAGAGATACCCATCTTCGACATGACTTTGAGGATACCGTTATCGACAGAGTGTCGGTAGTTGTCGATAAGCTCCGGAACGGTAAGATCGTTCTTGACACTACATAAAGCGGTGCTCAGATATCTAAACAATTTGAAGAAGAGAAAGAACTCACAGTCCCTCGCGGCCCACTTTGTGGATGGTCTCCATTACGAGCCATGGGCAGACAGCATCGGCGCCGTAGCCTACCAACACACATAGGTGATGTACCTCACGAGCTTCAGCTGTGTCAATCATTAACGCAACCTTCGCACGCTTCTTGTGGCGAACCAGATGGTGGTGAACACCACCGCAGGCTACGAGCGCAGACAAAGGAACACGGTTGGGCCCAGTAGCACGGTCCGAGAGGATGATAACCTTGATGCCTTCATCGATCGCGTCGGAAGCCTCACTGCAAATCCTCTCGAGAGCAAGTTGATATCCAGGAAGACCCTGCTCTTTCGGGAAGGTGATGTCGAGTGTGCGCGAGCCCCAAGTGTTGTAGGCCAACTTGAGATTCTTCATTGCGTTCATCTCCTCGATAGATATGAGAGGTGATGGGAGGAGAATACGATGACACTGCTCAGGTTTCATCTCGAGGAGATTACCTTCAGGGCCAACGTACGCTTCGAGAGACATAACAATGTTCTCCCTGATAGNNTCGATAGGAGGGTTGGTTACTTGAGCAAAGAGTTGACGGAAATAGTCATAGATGAGACGAGGTTGGGTGGCCATCACAGCTAGGGGAGCATCGTTACCCATCGATCCTAGAGCCTCTTTACCATCGGAAAACATAGGAAGCATCAGCAAGTTTAGCTGCTCGACAGTAAATCCAAACGCCAATAACTTCGGGTCAGAGCTRAGCGGATGTTCGTCGAGGACAGGTTCGAGAACGCACTGGGCTCGGCGAGCTCGCTTGATAATGTTRGGAACATGGAGAATATGAGCTTCAACCCAAGACGCAAAGTTCTGTTTCGAAGCGGTAGTCTTTTTGAGCTCTTTGTCATCCACTATACGGCCTTCCAGGGTGTCGACTAGGAGCATGCGACCAGGCTTCAAACGACCTTTCTGTATTACTTTCTCTGGAGGGATATAGAGGGCTCCGACCTCCGATGCACAGACCATGATATCTTCATTCGTGACAACGAATCGACACGGACGGAGACCATTACGATCGAGATTGGCACCGCAGTAGCGGCCATCACTGAAGGCAAACAAGGCCGGTCCGTCCCAAGGTTCCTGCAAGCAGGCTGCCCAGTTGTAGAAGGCCCGTTTCTCTGGCTCCATATTCTCGTTTCCTTGCCATGCTTCGGGAATGAGCATCATGACTGCTTCTGGCAAAGTTACAACACCGTTGACGGTGAGAAGCTCAAGCACATTGTCGAACGCCGCGGAATCAGATCCACCGGTTTCGATGATGGGGTATAGGAGGTCAAGCTGGTCGCCGAAATTTTGAGACGATAGGACGCCCTCGCGGGCATGCATCCAGTTCTTGTTACCTCTCACGGTATTGATTTCACCTGGGATAGAACAAGATAAGATATGATTGATCTCGGTTAAAGATAAGATAAAGAGCCCTTACCGTTGTGCGCTGCCCATCTCATAGGCTGGGCGCGATCCCAGCTAGGGAAAGTGTTGGTCGAAAACCGGGAATGGACCAAAGTGAAATGAGAACAGTAGAGAACGTGGTTAAGGTCGTGATAGTAATTGTACACTTGAGGAGGGGATAGTTGACCCTTGTACACGATGTTCTTTGTAGAAAGAGAACAGACATAGAATCCCTTTGCTAGCGTTCTAGATAGACCCGAATCCGGTAAGAAAATGTGATGTCCACCACAGAGAAAGTACATACATGCTATGGGTTGCATGCTTCCTAAGAACGTACAACTGACGCTCAAAGTAAGTTGAGTCAAAGGTGCCGTTGGTGCTGATGTTTCCATCACCATAATGTGCTTGGAGTACAACAAATGGCTGAAGGATAATGGGCTCCTTGCTACTGGCGGCAGGGCCCAGTATGCTTCCGTCAGTGGGGACCTCTCTCCATCCAAGGACACGCATGCCGAGATCACGGGCAATTTTGGTGAAGATAGCCTGCTGGCTTTGCAGCTGGACTGGGTCGTTCGGCTTGAAGAAGACATTTCCTACAGCATACTCCCCTGGCTCTGGAAGTACACAGCCGAGATCCCTCTCGGCCTCACGCTTGAAGAAGAAGTGGGGGATACCGGTCATTACTCCAGCACCGTCACCGTCACGACTGTCTGCGCCAGTGGCACCTCTGTGGTCATTGCACAAAGAAGTTGGCGAGCATCGGAAACAATCTTGTGACTGGGTTCCCCTTTAATGTGGCAAACAAAGCCTACACCGCAAGAGTCTTTTTCGTTTTCGTTGGAGTAGAGACCCTGACTGGCAGGCATTGCGCCTGCCCAAGAGTTGGGATCGCGTTGTACGGCATCGAAGCCAGATATATTTTCTGGAGAGGCGAAATCGGATACTAGGGGTAAATTATCAGGGGCACTAGCCATGGAACTGCTGACGATGGCTCGGTCGCTGCAAAGAATGATAACGACAGAGCTTTGTAGAGCTGTAATGCGACGACGACGACAATGAGGGGACTATAGGCGACGACGACGACAGCGACTTGGGAGTAACTAAAAATTTAAAGCCAAGTTCTGTTCAAAGTCAGCTCCTGTACGATCATCTTCAAACAATCATGCCGGACCACGGAAGGAATTTCCGAGCCGCTTCGGCCGAAAGTCCGCCCAAATTTACGCCCTCTGATTGGCTGCAGCCTCATATTGGCCTGCGGCAATCAGGCACTGACGGGATTCCGTGCTCCTCCGACGCACAATCAATCCATTGCGCCTCTCAGGATTGGCCACTGACACCAACTGACCCACACCCATTGCCCACCGGCACCGAGATCTATACATAATTGAGTATTTGTTGAACTCAATCAATACTTCGAGTCACTAGCAGTAGCATGTAAATATTATACTACTTACATATATTAGAACAACTATAGGGAATTTCGTACTCTTTAGACAGCTACTCGTTACAACTTCAAGTTAGAAGAGCTCGAGGTTTTAATTTCAAAGGTATGCACGGGGAATCACATGTGCACATACGATGCGCCTCAGACTGTCAGTCCTTAACAGCCTCCGAACCAATATACAACCTATGTCATATAACTCGGTATAGTATGCATTGTACCAACAATACTAGTGGTCAATACCCCAGCACGAGGATTGATGTTAATACTCCCTAATAACTTCCTAGCAATCACATTTTCAGCGCTCATAGCTGCCTATGCCTAAGACCCATTTCCGGGCGCGGTTCCTCAAAGCAGGGACCCTTATCAATGGTATTCGTTTGCAGAAGTCTATCATCCAGGGAATACCAATACACTTATTAGACGATGATGACTCTATGACGATGTCCATCCTCAGAGGTCCTTCGAAAAATCATCTTCATTCATAGGTGAAGAGTCTAGAAGCCAATTCATCGAAGACTCGTAGGTGTTGAGTACTCCTAAAAAAGGATTGCATTGAGGGATGACACCTTCCAAATTGGATCGGGGCAAATGGAGAAATTTGAAAACATCAAGAGGGTCTTCGAGAGAGAGGGAGAGAGGGATAGGTACGTACCCTAGACGTCAGAGCTCCTCTCTGTCCAGAGAAAACCCTCTTCGAGAGCCATCCTCGTGTTCGACCAGGTCCAGAACAGCGCATCGCTTGGAAAGTTCCCAGAAAACACGAGACGATTGAATCTTGCCCAGTTCACATGGTTTGGAAAATATTGGACGAGTGTTCTTACCAATAGCAACAGTGACGAAGAATCCATCGCAGGTCGAGATCATGAACATGAACCACCAATGCCTTGTCAACGAACCCACTTGAAGTTCAAACGACCCTAAAGAAGTACTATAGCTGCGTAGATGAGTGATGGAACGCTCTAAATATGACCGTGATACGGTTTCTTTTGATTACAATCATGCATTAGAAACACACCGAACATTCGCTCGTTCCCCGGGCGTTTATTCTGTCCGAGAAGACCTACAAATCCCCCATTGAAGTCCTAGAAAGTGACATGAAGAGAGAGAGATCTAGAGCCACATTCGGTCCGAAATTTACCCTCAGAATCTAGGATTCAGTGAATTCGCACTTCCAAAAGTCAACAGAAGGTTTTCATGAAANGGTAATTAAATGATATTCGGAAAGTGTAAATTAAACTATGATTTCAGAAAGCAGCTATTGCTTGAGATGAGTCGATCCAGACGAGTATTGTAAGTAGTCGAGTATTAAAGATCCTGTAACCTGAAGGAGCTTGGCGCTAACACGATGTAGGGTATTTTTTNCTAGACACGAAGTCGACGATCTTCTGCAAAGATTTCAGGTTCGGGACACCGTGGCTCAATTGCAGGAGCTCATAGGCGTCGATGCGAGCAGACGTCAGGGATTGCATCCTCTACAGTTGATGAGGCAAAGAAGTTCCAAAACTGACCTCCGAGTTCTCTCCGGATGTCTCGTCCCATGTGTCACTCACTAACTTCGAACTTACAATTCAGTCGTCCTGAAATAGGATCTTCATGGTACAACCGCCGAGGGTATTATGTCGTGTGAATAGTCTAAACACTTGTTCAAGCTGTGTAACTGTGCTGCTGAAGACAAGGAAAACATATTCAAAATTACGGGGGACACTCTGGACCAGACCTCGCGTAAACCACGTCTCTACAGTGGAAATCAACACGAGGACTACACCCATGACGGAAGTGATCCCACTCATAGACAACCCCACGTAGCACCCGAGGGGACCCCGCACGATTACAGCCCCTCCCGCTGAAGACAGTTCCACCGTGTCGTAAAGAGGGTACAACGATGGCGACACGTACGATTGTGCTTGCACTGATACGTGTAATCTAGCTGGCTCCGTCATGTAGGGCACAGCAGACAGCAGCTGAGAAAAAGGTTGAATAACAGTAAGAATGATAAGTCTCTTAGCTCATTACCTTTATGGTGTCCATTATACTGTCGAACAGTCTCTCCAGATGCCATCTCCCAGAGGCGTGCAGAATGATCAGACGAAGCTACAAAGATATAAGCCATAAAATCATTCAGATTATCTAGACTTACATACCTGTGACCAAATAGGCAGAGTCAGCACTGAATGCACAATCCCATACCCATCTCTGGTGACCCATCAACACTTTGTCCAGTTTGAATTCATAGTTTGGAGAGATCGACCAGATCTTGACTGTCGTATCGGCGGAACAAGTAGCTAAGTACCTAGATCCGAGGAGCAATTTGAAAAAAAGCAATCGAAAGTGCACATTGAAGATACCTTGCGTCTGGGCTCAGTAAGCATCGAGTGAGATATTTGTTGTGAGCAGAGAACGTCGTCAGTGCTTGAAACCGGGGGAGCCCCGAATGGTCATCATTAACTTTCCATACATAGCATTGACCCTTCAATGGAACGATAAGAGGCTGAGATGAAGAGAGCCAAGTTCTCTAGATATTGACCTTGTTATTGCCAGCGACTAAGCAGGTTCCATCTGCCGCTAGGGTGACGGACCTCATTGGGATATCACCGGCCGGTGACTCGAGACAATTCAAGATCCAGTCGAAGAAGTTAAGAGCTCATGAACTTACGAGATCGTGAAAGCATACAGTATCTGACAAATCCCATTGCTTGATGCTTCCTGCTTGATCGCAGGAAATAAGCTCAACTTGACTAGGATGCACGCAAACATCGTTCACTGGATGGTCCGGAAACTCTGAGTATAGAGAAAAGAGGTCAGGATTAGAAAATTCACCAGCGGCCCCATTGTCGTACGTTCGATGGGTATGTCCACTTCTACAAGAAAGAACCCGCAGAAAAAAGATCAGTGGCAGACGAAAGAAGGAATTCGCATATGTATTTGCATACCGCAGATCCCAAATCTTAATGGTTCCATCCTCGCTTCCTGTGACAAGCCATTTTCCCTCACTATGAAAAGATACAGCTGTGACGTTGCCGGTATGCCCTTCAAGGGTGATAAACTGGAGCAGAGTGGATTAGACTATGGTCAGTAGGGTAGAGGAATATGTACAGGTTCAGATGAGCTGGAGGCAATCTCATATATGTTAACTTTGCGATGGATGGCTGCTGCGAGAAGACGTTTACTAAAAAGAGAATTCAAGACCCTAATCTGTACATTAAGGCCGCATAAGCCTACTCTGGGGATATCGCGAGACGGTTGACTTGCTAAAGACGAAGGATATGTAAACGCGGGGTTTATGTGCAGATCTGGGGGTGCTCACACCAGCCTCTCCACTGCGTGCAATTGTACGAGAGCAGATTCCACTCCAGGCTTCCCAAAAACGAATTTCGTGATCGTACGAGCCAGTGACCAGGATAACTGACATGTCTTGTTGACGGCTAGAGCTGTTCTTTGAAGACGGTGGTGCAGGCATCGCGACTGTTCACTGTTAAGGACCGAGATGTCGAACAAATATGCGTATACACCATCTTTAGCCACAGCGGGATCGGGCAGATCGGGACTTACTAAATATTTGTTGTAATGTTTTACCACTACTCGATGTATCTCATAGCTCATATTCGCGGTTCTATAACTCTTGGTGACTCGTGGGATTGCACATCAAATAGGTTGTTTGCTGTGGAAATCTGAATGTGAGAATTACTGTATCTAGCTCCGAAAATGAATATGCGCCACGATCCTGGTTGATTGAAACTTGTATTACCTATATACGCGAGTTATTGTATTCATCTTCATCTTCAGAATTGGTATCCAAGCCCTGAGATAGCTATGTCATCTATAGCATGAAAGAAGAATCCCCGTTTTAGCTCTTATCCTTAATAGATCCTAAATCTTGCAGTCGCACCGAGGCCACGTCTACGTAATGTTTTCGTGGATTCGTGCCTCAAGGTACCTTCGACAATTCTTCGTTGATCCTCTCGATGCTTTGCTACTCCGCGAATATCGATCTCTTCGCCTACTGGCTTGGGAAAACTGTGGACCGATTTCCGGTCGACTCTTAACTTCTTTCAGCGTGCCAGACCAACCTCCGGTTCCGACTTGCTACCTTTTGGATAACTCTCAGGCGATCACTAATTCCACCGCGGCAATGCTTCTTGTAACCCTCTCCCTTAATTTTATGGGGNTGTAGTATACACGATGTCCTTCCTTGCCCCCAGATTGTCGAGTGTCCTCCGATCCCCGATATTTATGAACTTCATAAGTAGATTGAATATTCCTCTGCATGGCCTTCTTCCTTGGTATAAAGACTCGACGGTCTGCTCTGGAGATGCATCAGTGTAACTCCTCATCCATTCGAACGAACCTACATCCAATAGAACAATTCCATTCAGCTCTTGAAGCTGCAAGAAGACTATTTTGGCTATGAATTTTCAAGTTGGTCGCGTCAAATATCGGAGAATCTTTATTCTTACCTTGTTCCAGCAAGGAAACCGTGTATTTTTCTGGGCTGCCAACGGTACAGTCGTGTACGGTATGGTGGTGCTCCTGTCTCGTCAAGCCGATGTGCGTCTCTGCGAAATTCTCTTACTACTCTACTTCTCACACACCCATGTTCAGGGCACCGTGCTGCTTACCATTCGCCAGGATAACGGCCACACGATCCAGATTCCGTCAGTCATCCCACCTATTTCTTATACCAACTTCCCTAACGATATTGCCACTACAGCGCTGCTGGCGTGACGAAGGTGTAACCGACGACTGCACGTTTTGATATCTTACGAACACATTGTGTCATGTCCCCATTCGTTTTGCCCAAACTTTTTCCCATTGCCCACTTGTATACACTACCCTTAGACATCTTCTATGACCTTCCTTTTAACGCTTGGACGTTTGGACTGAGAATCGGACAGGACTCGATAATTTATCACCTCCCAAAAGTATTCATATATACCCTCAGTATTTACCCTGCATAGACGTATCTTTCACGCTTTGTCAAGTGAGAGGGCCCATAAAACGTCGCGTCCAAGTTGAAGTCCTTATCTGATTGGACAGTGGAAGTCGATAAACATGTCTTGTGATCGACAAAGAGTGGACTTCGTACCCCAGAAAACAGAGAATGTGCCTCATGCAAAGGTTCGGTATGATGAATCAGGATCAGTAGCTTCGGAATCAACCAGGGCAGCCACACTCGAAGTCTCGAGCAGATTTGACCAGTGCTTCTCGCTTCTCTCAAGGGTCAAGTCATCACCAGGCTCATAACTGCATACCCTACGGCCAAAGCCGCAAGCCGTATGCTCAAGCGTTATCAGAGAACTTGAATGTCAGCCACAAATGAATGCCGTAAGCTAGTCTTCCCACTTTTGAGTGATCTGTACCCAAGAAGTCCAGACGACAGCAGTAAACATGGCACCAACATGCCAGCAGAGTCGACGGAAGACACCAGTAAGACGTCACGGATAGTTTCTGAGGGAAAAAACTTTCAAAAATAGATCCCCGCCACAAAAGTCGTCGGACGACTCAGATTGGTCAAAGCTGACTGGTCAATTTGCCGCTGAAGATGCTGGATTATTCGCGACAAATTCGCGAGGGTGTGAGTAGCCGACGACGGCCTGTCCAGACTCGTAAGAAATCAATACATATATATTCATTTGGCGGCTGATTTGCGGGCATCGGAACAATCTTATTGTGGTCTCACGTCCTGTGAAATTTTTACAATGAAGGCACCATTTCCAAAATCATGCTGGCATGGTGCTTACCCTGATCATGATGCTGAGACGTTGGCCCCCAAGGATAGGACGTCCTTGGAAGGTACCTTTCTCAAGGACTGAATGTTTGTATTCATATCGCAGCTTGTTGCTGAGAGGTCGTTTATATCAGGTCGTTTTGATATCACGCACAGAGTGAAGAATACCTTTGAAGGTAGACAGCACCAGACGGGAGTAGAATATCAAAGCTGTCGCCATCTGGGCCTTCGAGTCGGAGTATCCGCGTAGCACCGAGAGAAATGCCCAAGATCCAAGTTCCACTTGCACCCACATTATCGATGTGGGGAAGAATTTTGCCATCCGATGCTAGATGGAGCAGATGCGTCTGGATGTTGTGTGAGGGGAATAGGCCATGAAGCCTATTCAAAATGGGAGATAGCTGTGGGACTTCATCGGTAGGCCATGAAGACAGATGCATTTCACGATACCGATGTATCACTTGGTCGAAGTGTCCCTAAATTAATGCAAAAGCAACATGAAAATGGCGGTGGCAACTATGTCAACGGTCTGAGTGCTACACACTGCTTCAAACTCGTAGAAATCATCAGGCAAAAACAGGTCGTTTACATGGTCTGAGGGAGGGACATCGGTGATTGTAGACAATAGATCTCTCCTGCGTTTACGGGATCGTCTGCTTTCCATGCTGTCTAACTTGGTGAGAGTTGTAGTGAGAAGAGTCCGTTGTTCTGGAATGGATAGAAAGGAGGGCCAGAAAGTAAATCCTTTAGGTAACTGGCGACCTTTCGTATCAATTAACCCATTCACAGAGGCTTTGGCCGCGTTAAGCAGGGTGGAGGTCATGTTGGATGAAGGATGTAGGTGGTGAACAATGTGGGTCCGAGGTAACTCGGGAATGAATATGAGGTTTGTATGTTGTTACATAATCCCGTCTCTTTCCAGTTGCCCATTATATCACACCGACTCGCAATTCATGCTGCATGTCCATTGTCAAGCATGAACAAGGCAAAGAGCAAGCAGAAAGTTAGTCCCTAATACTAGTTAGCGTCCTTGTGTTCTTATATCATCTGGCAGAGGAGTCTTCAGGCAATCTCCAAGCTGCACTAGCGCGCACGGCAACCAGAAGTATAGCTCTGTACTTCAGCCGGCCCGTAAGGTTATTCAGGCCATCGAAAGGTTCGAATATTCCCTCTTTGCTTTGCTCATTCTTCTGATGAGCTTACAGTCTCTGGCTGGCACTTCTTGAAGGGTTTGGCCTCCAAGGATGGAGGCTCTCTTAGTCCACAATTTATGTACTCGCTGGTTAATACCCAGGGTGTTTGTGTTCCATTGTTTCCGCAACATGTATCCCTCTCACAGCTTTCATTAACAGTTAATGGTTATACCGAAACATTTTATACCCCCGATAATCGTTAATGCTGTTCTCGGGACAGTATTATGGACATCCTATTCTGAAATGTCCGACTTTCTAGAACCCCGGATCGGTCACCATCCTACGCTGACCGCAGCGATCTCGGGAGCTGTGGCTGGCGGAGCTCAGGCGATTGTGGCTGCTCCCGCAGAGAACGTCCGCCTGCTTCTTGAAGGAGAAACTGTATATAGTTCTTGGTCTCACGCATGGAAGGAGGTTTTTCGTGGAACAGAGCTCATGTCGAACGCTGCAGATAGTAAACACCGCCGTATAAATGACGCGCGACAGATAAGAAATTGGATGAGAGACATATCAGAGATGGCAGGACGAGGATGGGATGGATTTGGATTCGGAATGTGCAAAGATATCACAGGTGGGGGACCTCGTTAGAGTTCCGCAGCCTGTTCACTCATACCCCTGATACCAGGGTTTGCGGCGTTCTTCTCTGTGTTCGAAATCACGCGCCGTGCTGCTATCCAGGCGCAAGCAGCCACTCAGAATTTCACTTACAGGCGCACAATTGAGAAGGGAAAAGAAGAGTCTTTCTTACGCCATCTTCCACGCTCCGTTCATGGGGTAACTCTTGTAGCTGGTGGGGTATGTGTCATCTCCTTGGACACTTGAGCTGCTCTGCTGACTCTGTTTAGGTCATCGCAGGATTGGCTTACGAATTCGTAGGGAGACCTTGGGATGTGGCGCGGCGCATCGTGAAGGTGGATTCTGTTACCCACGCAGATCATCGATCAATGGTACATGCTATCACTCAGAAGATACGGGAAGATGGTCTTGTCTACTTTTTCCGCGATCATAACGCCCCAGTCCCCACAGACTTGCCACCTGGGATTCATCGTAGACTCAGTGCGGCTCTAAGGACTTTGGGCCGCGTCGGCCCATGGGGGATCGGTTTCCTGGTCTGGGAAGCATATGGTCCTGGATTCGATCCGTAAGATGGCTTAAAGATACTGTATACACTATCATAATTCCATCATATCCTGTGATCCTTTTTCACAATTTTGATACGCTTTCTGCTGACCACTTCACGGGCAACATGTTTCTGCCAAAATGACCCTCGTTCTCTATTTCTCTGTAGAATGAACATGTTCAGTGAATCGGTATATCCCCTTCACCCTCAAACACGTTCCATCAATGTCGTTTTCCTCTTCATGTATTCCCAACAACCTGGATCGTGTTTTGATGGACTTTGAGGAGAAGCTCAAGTGTGCAATCTCCCCAAATACAATTAATGTTGGTGGACATTATGTATCTCACTACCCCAGCAGGTTAATTTCCGAGGACATGTTATGCTCATACTACCGTTGTAATTAGGGTGGAGGTTTTCCTTCATATCTTTCCCCTCTCTGATTTCATAGTGTCTTGTCCCCGTTAGCCACTAACTTCCTCTTCAACTTTTGCCACTTCCTAGTGTGTATGTTCAAGTTGTTGATCATTTCAATCAATGTTCGGCTTCTCTTGAAGATCTTTGTTTATATGTACAGTTCTATCGATGCGCCATAGACGTTGATATTCATGTTCTTCATATTCGCGGAGTTGGAAAGTACGCAGGATGGCATACCTATCTGGGGGTAGGAGTGCCTTGATTGGGGTGCGATTATCCCCCACGCCAAAAGTGCGGACTCCTCATTCATTCAGGTCTTGGAGAATAAAACATATTGCCTCCGTCTGAATGCGTAAGTAGTTCTATCATTAAGGTTGGAGATTTATGCCGAGAGTAAATGTCAGAAGTTCGGCGAGAGCATCAAAGAACACCCTGCGACATACTTGGTGGTTTCTTCTCGTGGGATAGACATTGAGAGTAACCCTTGGGCATGCTAGAGAAGTGGATGCCACCTTCTCCTCGTCAGGTGCCCATTACCAGAATTGTTCGTGACGAATTCCATGGTCTTCTAGGCCCTGTGCATTCTCCATTGTGAGGGAAGACTCGGAGTTGCTTTGCAGGGTCGAGAACCATTGTGATTTAACGAGAGGGCAGCAATGGAATGTCGTTTTCGTTGCGGTCAAGAAGTCCTTTCGCTACATAAATAATGTTCCATTCCATACCTATCCGGCCCGGGAAGATAGTTAATAGCTCTCCGTTACAATAATCCAGCGAACTGGCGCGGTTCAAAGACTTGAAAAGTTAAGGAGTGCATATGGTCCAGTCGGATGCTGTTCAAGACTGACATCCCCATGGATAACCATCAACACATTGTAACTTGTAGCCCCAGTCCTAACCAGACTCGCCAGAAGATAGTCGTTCTATCATAGTAAGCCAGTCCTCCTAGCCTCAAATCCTGCTGTGGCGCCGAGCCACCTCTTCGATGAACTTGCAGATACACTAGTCGCTCCTCTGAGCCATTTTGGGCTCAAAATACCGGGTTTGGCAAAGAAGGCTTCCTCCTTCTACTGATTTTAGTCGTCTATCTTCTAATGGAGCGCGACACGTAAAAAAATCGCGTACACACGCGCCCACCTGAAGTTTGTGGCCATTGATTGGACTTACGTAATCATGAACGCCTCTCCAACGAACTCTTCAGAAAGCTCTGGAAATACCATCGCCTACTTATTCTCCTTTGCGAATCAACTTGACATAATAAGACCCCACTACTATGCTTCGTTGCACAAGGAAAGGATGTGGAAAAGAGTACGAATCGGGAAGCGAGGATCCGTGTGTACATCATTCCGGGGGCCCAGTGAGTACTCCAGTAATCATACGACCAACACGGGTTCCTTTGTCTGATGTTTTCTTGTGAACACTTAGGTTTTCCATGAAGGACTTAAATCTTGGTCTTGCTGTCAGGATGTATACAAACCCGTTTTGGATTTCGATGATTTTATGAAGATCCCTGCACGTTTTTATGTTGGATACATCTGGGTGAAGATCTGACGTCTTGGACTCCCATAGGGATGCACAAAAGCAGAACGGCACACAACTGATGCTCCGCAAGTCGAACCCCCAAAGGAATCTGCAACTTCGCGGGCGAATCTCCAGGTATCAGAAATAGTAGATGGGAAGGAAGTCTACACTACTGGATCCACCCCCAAGGCCAATACAATCCCCGCCCCTTCTGCTCCTATCACAGCAGCGCCTCCACCACCTGAGGAGGAAGACGATCCTACAATTGCAGTTCAGCCAGGGACCACATGTAGACGAAAAGGCTGCAATAAAGCTTTCGTGAGCGACGAAGCAAGCAGGCAAGGGGATGGCGAGGAAGCTGTTTGCAAATATCATTCTGCGCCGGTATCTACTCTCTATTCCCTCCTCCGGAATGAACCCTTTCTGACTTTGGGTTAAGCCTATCTTCAGAGAGGGCAGCAAGGTAACCATATCATAGCATTCAAAGCCAAAAGTATAACGTTTAATTCGATTCAGGGGTATCTCTGCTGCAAGCGCCGAGTCCTCGAGTTTGACGAGTTTTTGAAGATCGAGGGCTGCAAGACCGGAAGACATGTCTTCGCTCCGAGGGCTACGGGTCCACCTGTAAGTCTCTTCCCATCGGATTTGGCACCACATTTCACGTCTATTCTTGTTTCGCAGAAGGAAGAGATGACGTCCTGCCGTGTTGATCACTACCAAACCGTTGACCAGGTCCATGTCTCGATTTTTGCCAAACAAGTAGACAAAGAACGGAGCTCAATCAAGATGGAAGAGCAAACAGTGAGAAAGCCCTGGCAGATTTCGTGGCGTTTGACTGACCCTTCGCCGAAGGTTAATATTGATTTATACCTCCCTGGTTTGAAGAGGTTTGTTCGCACTCTAGATCTGTTTGGGCCTATAGATGCTGCAGCCTCGTCCTTCCAGTACTTTGGCACCAAGGTACGCTATTCCTCCTTATTATCTCCTGTTACTTCACACTGCCTGAACGATAACCTAAGGTTGAATTGCACCTTCAAAAGCTAGACGGCCGCAGCTGGACTGTCCTCGAGAAGACGAACCAAGATCTAGGTGGAATCGCCCTCACGTTTGGAGTTGGGGGTAGGACGGGGACCATCGGGGCCAAAGATCTGGTACTAGATGAATCCAATAAGGCAAGAACATAAAGATAATGTACTGTAAAAAGTAGGGATTCAATGTATCCTAAGGACTTCTATCAACGCAGAGGAGGTTGGAGTGGAGTACTATGCATATACCAATAACTGAGAAGATTATAATACTCCGCGTTTCTCTATGGTACTGTACATCTGAATGAAATCTCCCGGCTGAGCGTCAGAGAAATCGTGGAGACTGAGCCCACATTCGGACCCTTTACGAATCTCGTCGACGTCCTTTTTGAGCTGACGTAGAGTCTCCACAGTCCCTGTAGAGTAGAATGGTTTAGCCAGACTAGCATGGGAAAGTTGGGAGGGCAAGAAGGAAGGAGCACGTACCATCATAGACCACGGCCCCATCACGAGTAACCTTGACGCGCTTGTTCCTCTGAACGACGCCATTGGTGACTCTGCATCCAGCGATCTTGATGCTCTTTCCTTTGGCCTTAATCTCAAAGAGCTCCAGAACCGTTGCCTCACCAACAATAGTAGTCTCGATGACTTTAGGAAGAAGGTCGATGACTCGCTCTTTTACTTCATCCATGATGCGGTAGATGATATCGGACGAAGCCAGTGCGACGTGGTTCTGAGCAGCTAAGTTCTGTATCGGTCGAGGAACATTAACGGAGAACGCCACCACCATCGCTAAGATAACAAAAAAAATAATCAGAAACGGGGTCTCGAAAAAAATTGAATTGAAAAGAACAAGTCCTCACCTCCAGCAGATTTGGCCATCATGATATCGGATTCGGTGACTTCACCCACACCTGACGAAATGACCTTGGTCACCGCATGCTTATTCCCCATCTGCAACGCCCCCACAACGGCCTCTGCACTCCCACTCACGTCAGCCTTGACCATGATCCTCAACTCCTTCGGTCCATCCTCCTTTACTTCCTCCGGGGGATGCTCTGGCAACTGTCCGCCATTCGCAGCAGCGAGTTTGATCTCCTGTTCCCTCTTCTCGCGCTCCAACTTCCTGCTATGGTTGATAGCATCGACATCAGCGATGGAGGCATCGAGTTCAGCTTTGCGGAGGCGGTTGGCTGCGGCTTTCTTGATGTCACTCTCGGAGCCTTCGAGGACATCGTCGCCAGCGCCAGGGAGAGTTTTCCAGCCCGACACGGTGACGGCCATACCAGGAGTAGCTACCTTGACAGCCTTGCCCGTGGAATCGTTCATGACACGCACTTTCGCAGAGTGCACCCCACTGATGATGTGCGCTCCCGGCTTGAGCGAACCGCGGAGGACGAGTACAGTTGCAACGGGNCTGAAGAGGAGGTCAGAAACAGAAGCAACGTTTCAAAAATGTAATGCGAGATATTACCCAAGACCTTTCTGGACTTTAGACTCGAGAACGAATCCATGAACCCGTCCGTCTTGTTCAGCGCGAATATCCTGCATCTCCGAGATAGCAGACAACGTCTCAATCAAATCCGGAAGACCTAAACCAGTGAGACCTGACACAGGGACGGAAGGGACCTCTCCGCCCATGGATTCCAACTCAAGACCTTCTGCCATGAGCTCAGTTTGAACCATTTCCTATATTTCATTTAGTAAGGGTATAGAATATCGAAGAGAGACAGAACTAACAGGGTCAGCACCAGGCTTGTCCATCTTGTTGATAGCCACAACAACGCCCATTTTTCCTTTATCCTGTTTAATGAGGTTGATGACTTCCTTCGTCTGCGGCATCACACCATCATCGGCTGCAACAACCAAGACGATAATATCAGTGCAGCTAGCACCCCGTGCGCGCATAGCAGAGAAGGCAGCATGTCCAGGTGTATCAAGGAAAGTGATACTCTTTTGGGACCCAGGGATGGGGACAGAAAAAGCACCGATGTGTTGGGTGATTCCACCGGCCTCACCTTTGGCTACTGAGGCGGAACGGAGGTGGTCGAGGAGAGTAGTTTTGCCGTGGTCTACATGCCCCATTATTGTTACTACGGGAGGGCGATGGGGGAGTTCGGCAGGGTTGGGGTGTGGNTGGACTGCATTGTTTTGGAAACTTAGTTCACTTTGGGTATGGGAAAGGGTAGACCGACGTACGAAGGGTAGATGTTGAAAGCCATTTCGTCGTTAACGATGGGATTCCGTCCGAACTCCTCCGCCAATAAGACAGCGTAGTCGGAGGTGAGAACTACGGCTGATTCAGTTTCCAGGTCGTAATAAGATAATGTCATGACAGACCGTGGTCGTATGAAATTTCGTCCTCCATACCAGAACGCACCATACGACGCTGCAAAACCTCTACCAAGTACAATGAATAAGTGGGCAAAACTGGAGCGTGAAGATTCTCGTACCAAGTCTAACATTCAAAAGTTGAGCCAAGGCACCGACAGAAACCACACTCGGGATATAGACATCAGCTAAAACCTTTTTAAGCTGGATCCCAAGACCTTTTGTGACTTTCTTTGCAGGAGGTGCTTGCTGGGTGCGATGTCGAGACTCAGGTCGTGATGGTCTTGGCTGAGCTTGCACATGAGTACTTGTGTCATTCTTTACCCATCGTGTTCGCTGCTGCTGAGCATCCTCTGCTTGCTTCACTTCTGTAAGTCTCGAGCCGCGTTCTCGGAATGCCGCTTTGGCCTGGTGAGAAGCCCGGACGCGACGTTCATCCGCGTCCATATCCTGTCCAACCATAGGATCTGCAGCATAGAATTCATGTTCAGGAATTTCAGAAGTTTCCGCAGGGGCTGATGATGTAGACTGGGGTTGGTGTCCTTTCGGTTTCGGTGCGAGATCATTCAACTGTTCAGGAGCCAGACCAAATTGTGGTTTCTTCTGAGGAGCAAGTCCGAAGCCTCTATCTTTGTTATTGCTTCCGTCTTTACTATCTTTTAACCCGAATCCAGTCGATTTCTGTTTGGGAGCTCGAGGTGGGAGAACGAATGCAGGGGTAGATGGTGGTTGTTGCTTTGGATTGTAGAAAGAGCTATTTGGATTGTAGAAAGAGCTACTCCTGGGGGCTAGTGAAGAAGTGGATGCAACCGGGGGCTTTTCCGTCTTGCGAAATCGAGGGACCGAGGCAGCTTGAACGGAAGAAGTGGATGGCAGCTGAGGTGGAGGTGGAGGTACTGGGGNTTCTGCCTTTTTCCATTTCATAGCTAGTCCAGCCTGGGCAGCAGGTGAAGGAGATGAATTTGCAGAAGGTTTAGCCCATTTCGAGGGGTCGAATCTCGGAGCACTTGTGTTTGCAGCTGGATTTCGGGCCCATTTAGATTCAGTTGCAACAGGGTCAGCACGTTTCCATTTGTCTAATGATTCCTATAACCAGGTTATTAGATGCAGATAAAGTTAATATCGGAAGACATACTTTTGGTTTCAACGCTGTCGCAGCGGAAGAATACGCTCTAGGTTGGCTACATTGCCGACAAAGCGTTGTGATAGCACATCTTGGACGGTGCATTGCAAGACAAAGACTAGTCCAGCTGCAGAGTTAACGGCACCGGAAGTCCTGCAAATGAGTGAAATATTAGCGTCTACAGTACAGAGCAGACGTTGTGGTGGAGAAACGAGGTCCGTTCGGAAATTTCTTTCCTATCTAGCCACACGTGGACCACCATCAAACCTCACCCCGGTCCATGGACCCGCCACAAACTTTGACCCCCTCTGAATGGATGAATTATTGCTAGAGAAGTTGTCTGATTCATAAAATAGCCACTATATTCACCGAAATGTAAAGATAGTTAGAATGCAATCACTCTGTTCAGACGCCACAAATCACGGAAGATTGGTGTGACTCATTTGGGAATACCGGAACGCCTTGCCGGAGTTCCGACCTTGACGTTCACTCATGCTGCGTCTCTTCACTAAACCAGCTACTAGACTTCCCGCTGGCCTGCCCAAAAGTTTATGGATAAGATCACGACAATACGCAATATCACGACTTCCCACTCGTGAAGTCGGGTCCAGAAGAGCACGTACCCGTCCAATAACACAACGCCCGCAGGGGCAACATGAGCAGCCACCACCAGAAAATGAAGGAGAATTCTGGGGTGAAGCTGCAACAAGGCCATCGGATGATCCTAGAGCTGGCTTAAACCACTTACTAATGGAAAACGATGTATTGCTTGTAGAGCGGTGAGTACAACATTAGATTTGCTATCCAAACATCGTGATCTGAATGGTGACCTAGCAAGCTTGAAATGCTGAACATTTTCGTCGGATTTGAACAGTGTAATCGATATTCAATCTGTATATTACTCTTCTCTTTCAAAATTATCCGTATACTGAAGTATGCATAGTGAATCTGGAAGGAGAAGTACTTGGCTTTATCACAGAAGAGCCAGGGGGCTTCTTCTCCTCATTTGGACGGCAACTTTATGGAACACATCGACCATTCAAAGCCTTAGTTATGGATACCGCGGGTGCACCATTGCTCTGGGTACACTTAGTTGACCTCCACTATCCCTCCTACTTTCTCTGATTTACTTGCAATATAGCTCCGTCGTCCGTTCTCCTTCATTAACTCCCGCATGTATGTTCAACGACTCAAAGACTACGATCAATACACCAGACAAGGTGAACCCGTCTTAGATACGTTTGCGGAGGTACAACAACTATGGCACCCATGGAGGAGAAAGTATGATTTATTCCTAAAGTAAACTCACTTCCTCGTTCCTACACCGTTTGACTTGGACTTACGACTGTTGTAGGGAGAGTGAACGCCGCGTTCTCTCGCTAGCACATGACGCATCTCAGCCCTCTCCAGAACCTTCCACATTCGCACAGTTTGCAAAAGTAGACGCGCCGATTTTGGCGTGGGATTTCGCATTGCAGGATGGAGCTGGGGAACATCTTGCGTTTATTACAAAGAATTTCGCAGGGTTCGGTCGCGAGGTCTACTTTCATATCTTTCGTGGGATACAAAGCAAGGTGGAACTAATGAATGGCGAATATAACAGATATTCACAGACACCAGTCGATATGCTATCCGATTTGGCGCAGACGTAGGGCCTGTTAACTTGGATTCTAACGTCGAGCAGCAGAGACCAACTTTAGTCACTCATTTAAGCTTGGATCAGCGTGCGGTAAGTTCCAGCTCTCTCATTTCGATACATAACTCACGATTTATGTTGTAGCTCGCATTGGCGTTGGCTGTGAATATCGACTTTGATTATTTCTCCCGCCATTCGGGGCCTGGAGGGTAAGTTCTGATTCTCTTGGGCTTGTCATAAGTTGCTAGCTAACTGTGGTTTGTGATATAGCGGCCTTTTCCATTTTGGAAGTTTAGGAGAGTAGGGTATATTCAGGGTGCACGTATTCCAGAACAATACTTGGGAAGCATTACTATCTAGTATAGCATAAGTAGTCAGTTGCCTCTCTCTACAATTCACGCGGCAGGCAATCCGCGAAGGGTATGAAGGTTCCATTTGGCTGGCAAGATATACACACCTTCATTCAAAGCCGTTGCGGTAGGTAATCCACATATCTATCGAGTAACAGTGTATATCCCCTTTTCAAGCGACAATTTCATGGCTAAGGAAGAATTGAGCACGAAAATGAGATGTCTTCTCAGTGGCTGCAATGGGATAAGAAATGCGCAAACCGATTTTATACTATGTAAGGAGTGGATGTATGATATCAAGAGCAACATAATATGTATGGTACGAGCGATGGAGAAAAGCGGCTTAATTAGAAAGTAAGAGTCTGGCCGGCGTTAGCAGTAACAGATGCGACGACCTTGTCAGTGGCAAGGAGAGTATACTTGTAGGGCACAGATTTGAGAGTGCCAGTAGGAGCGGTGTTGGTGCTACCTCCGAGGTCATTCCCGTTGGCAACTACAAATCCACCATCAGTGGAGTAGATGGCCTTCTTCATACCCTCGAAGACGTTGTTCTCAACGAGGAGTTGGGCACCTAACGGAGGCGGATCACATCAGAGGAGTACAAAGGTAAGATGACCATGTACATACCCTGTCTGCTATTGATTCCGTCGTTGTTATTCTTGTAGTAGTTGTTGAACAGGTGGCCAGTTCCGAACCTGAAGGAGGGAGCGCGCTAAAATATGGTAGGACGTTGTCAGTCCCGATCTGAAAGACCTAACAGTCCGAGAATCCCCATACTGAGTTCAAGTTATAGAAGTAATTATTGGCGAAAGTGACAGTGATAGCCTTATCCTCAGATCCGTTGCTATCAGAATGGCCGACGAGGGATCCTTTCCAGTGGTCGTGGAGGATACTGTTAGTGACAGTGATTCCAGTGCAGCCATGGGTAATATCAAGGAGACCATCATAACTAGATCTACATGTCAGCCACCTCCTAACAAGCTCGAGAGAACCAGTTCTTACAAATCCTTGTCGTGGTCCTGGTCATTGGAAAGGTCGACGTGGTCAACCCATACGTTCTTTGACTCTTGGATGGCAATTGANTCGGTAGGAGAAATGACCTTGGAGATTTTCAGGTTGCGAAGGATGACATTGGAGGCTTCGATGACGCGGAGACCGACGTTAGTCAAGGCTAAAATGGCAAATTCACATTCCTGTTATATGAGAGGGAAGTAGAACTTACAAGAACCAGAGGCGCCAATGACCGACTTGTTGGAGCCGACCTTGATGGCAGACCCATCTCCAGTGAGAGCGCCCTTGATAATGACAATGGAAGCGCTATCCCCAGAGACGGCCTTCGTGAGCTCAGCTACGGTGGTGACTGTAACTTGAGATCCACCAGCGCCACCCTTGACGCCAGCGGCTCCAGCGTAGCCAATGCTAGCGATATCAGTGAGGGATACACGTTTCTCGAGAGGAGAGGCCTGAATATTACTATTCACATATGTTATACAGGAAGAAGCAAGAAATACAACCTACAGATGCAATGGCCGAAACGGCAAGGAGAGAAAGGATACGGAACCACTTCATGACTGAAGACAATAACAAGGACAGATGATGAAAATGAGAGGAGATGAGAGGGAGAAATCTGATGATGTCCTACGTTCAACTTGTCATAGTTTTTATACTCTCGGAAGTGAGAATACAGGAAAAACCTGGGGAAAATTGTCGAAGGGATTACACTTGTTTACACGGCTCTTTCTTCCTTTTGGAACGAATAATGGGATTAGCGAATAGTCAAATTGCATTTCATCCCTTGGTAGTGCAATAACATTCAAGCAGAACGACAGTTCCCATGTGCAGACAGACCTAAGCGACAAGAGAGCCCGAGGGTGACAAAACAGGAGATTGTGCAGTGTGCATCGTATGTGTGGTTATTGACACCGACGACGGAATACATGTCGAGCGTCTTCAATTGAATCAAATTCGGAAGAGGCGAGTGAACTTCAACTCAGAAATCTGAAGGAGGGGCAATCAACTATACTGAACTACGAAGGGAAGAGCTAAACACATTCATCTCACACTTCGGGGAAATATAAGGAGACCGTATCCATTCTTACGTACCGGATACCAGAGTGTAGGACGCTGAGCCTCGAATATTGGATTCCTCCAACCAATCACTGTTTGGAGCCTTACAGAGCAGTCCATTTCAAGTTCCCGGTTCCATCAACTTGACTCTGGATGCTGGCGCGCTGACGAGACATCGGGGAGGCATACAAGGAGACGTTTTGAAAACCACGTATCATCTACATATCCTTCACGATACTGTCAGATCTCACAGTGAAAACATGAATGAGCGGTCTGGGTCAAAAAGAGGTCAGTATACACCCGGGTCTAGACTACGACGCGCGCACCACATGTAGGCGGCTACCACTTGTATACGTACTCTCACTCAAGAAGTGTCAGTGGTTGTAAGTATGCCTATCTCATATATCTCAACTACTGTATAGTTACCTAAAGGTACATTCTATCATCCTATGTTATCCTAGGAAGCTTAAAATTTCATACTAGCCAGTAAGCAATTCATTGATACTACAATTTCGTACACTAATTCAGCAGTACTCCTGCAGGACTTGCGGCATAACATTCTCTTTAAACAGCATGACTTCCTGCACCCCTGCTAGAGCAGCAATCAACCATGGCACCGGTGTCAACAGAGTTACCTAGATATGAGCCATTGGATGAGCACATAATAATTGCTGTAACTGATGATATATCCCTACCGGCAGGGCCAGCATAAGGCCAGCACTGAGCGTAAACTTCATTGAAGTACGCCTGATGGTTAACTGCAGCACAGCAGTCCTTGGTGACTTGATAGTTGATGTCTTCGATTGTGTCGTATTTGCCGTCTTTAGCAATCGTGCAGACCTCGCGTCCTCCTATAGCGTCCGTCTTGGTTACCGACTTAAATTCAAGACATAGAAGTGTAGATGCATACCCCTTCTAACCAGGTGATCAGCTGAATTGAGGCATGTTAGGACAGGCATTCAAACTGTATCAAGGATGTATCCTTACTGGGAGAGGAAAAAACAGCTGTCACAGCCAACAGAACGCTAACGAAGATTGTGGAATACATAATGAGAAGATCTTTTGGCTAGATGAAGGCTGGGTAAAGGTGGGATACTTGGTGCTGAACAATATCTCGGGACAGCCCAGTATTTATATGTTTTGAGGGATTCGGTAGTTCCTTCATAAATCATGCGAAGTCGTCAGACTTGAAGCAAATTCACTGATTATGTTCACGCTGGAGCTAGTTGAAGATAATAGAACGTTTCCACAAATCCTGAGCTAGTCCGAAACGGCCAAGGGATGCGAAACTCTCATCCATTCCTAGCAAACCTGACATCCAGGTGGAAACCCAACATATTTCATAGCCCACCAACTTGTCCCATATGATAGTTGCCAAGGGAAAACCCCCCTTGGAAAGATAAATGTAAGACGTATCGCGCGAAACAGCCAATTTGGATCCCATTGAACGTAAGGAAGTCCACTTAGCAGTGTTAGTAGAGGCAACTCCGGCACCATCGGGCATAAAAAACAACTCGCCGAACTGCAGGTCATTGGTTCTCACTTTTTCGTTTGAAGTTCTCCCATCAATGCAGCCCCACGGATGCATTCAATAAAGAAACCGATACCAAATAATTGCAAGTTTCTCGGAGCAGAGGTTGATATTCCAGGTTGCCGGGCGTTTAAACAACAGGAGAGGAGCTGACACCATTCAAATACCATTGGCGCTCAAGTTTCCACTCGCATTGATGGAGAAAAAGATTAGGGGGGCAATCCCCATCTCTGACAATACATTGGACCCCGTTATTCCTTCCAAAAGTCTCCAATGAATTCAATGCTCTCAGATGATATTATCATCCTATCACTTAAACGGATGTTCCAGCTTAGATTGGATCATCCTAACTTGTATTTTATAATCTATTCATTGTACATGTGAACGACAGAGATCTGTCCTCTTTCTACATACATCTGTTGTCCACTTACATACTTCTATCGTCCACCTACATAAGTTTGTCGGTGGACGATGGGTGGACGACAGGAGGTGCGTACAGATTTCAAAAAACGCAGTGATTATACCCACCTATAAACAATTGAAAATTTAAACATTTTATTCCAAAATTCCTATTCTACATGAGATATACCAACTATTGATTCGCCAAAAATCCAAGGGCGCACCCTGCTTAGTTGGAACTTTGAAGTCCGGGATTCATTCAAGTGAGTTGAGACTCCGACGGTCCGTGCGCGCGACCACCCTGAACTTTCCGGCTGAGTTTGAAAATTTTCGATGCGTCTTCCATCTCGTCCACCACGTCGACTCTCCACCACGGCCATCTTCGTTGTTCAACTTTCGAGGCCTTACCTTCATATCTACCACTTTCCCTACCAATAAGAAATGAAGGACGAGGATTAAGGGTGGATATTGTCCAGACGAAGCAGGGGAATTGGAAGTTCAACTAGGTATGCGACTACCTCTTATCTACTATCAATATTCTGATTACCATGTAGTTATGGGCCTCTTGACATATACAAGACTAGGCCAGTTATAGGGATTGCAGGATGATTGTAGGTTGAGACGGGACATGGGCAAGGTGGGATGGGAATGACATGGCGGCGCTCATGAGTGATCTGGTGGATGAGTGTTGTGCATAGGTACTATCCTCCTCACTAATTATTGTCTTAGCATTAAGTACATTACCTATCATAATAATATTAATGATATTTGCTTTCCCCCCTCTTTTATGAGCCTGTATTAAAATAAAAATGATGTATATATGTGTATATTGGAGTGTATAGTGCTAGTATAATGAGGTATAGTATGTATGTATACCATTATGTTGCTGGCGTGGCGGCGACGAAGTGATTTGTACCGCTACACCGGTTGTAGTTGCATAATCACGTATGGTTAGTATGGCGCCACGCCCGCTAGACGGATGTGAATTTCCTGATGAGGATGAGGTGAATTTATGCTACTAGGAGTAGCCTTCGCATTCCCAATATATANTTTCTTACATATGATAATGGGCACTTGATGATATTTTGTGGCGTATACAGCAGAACGAACTGTTTGATTCTCAGAT
>LBLO01000301.1:0-32281 GCA_004354395.1 Chondrostereum purpureum | reverse complement strand
TGGAGAGAAGATAATGGTGTGCCAGACAGTGATGGGTTGAGCGAGTAAATTGGAGATGAAAGGGAAGGCAGAGACCATAACTGCGCTGAATCGATCGGCGAAGAAACAAAGAAGTTAGAAGTTAAGATCGTTGTAGAATAGCGAGTACATGGGAACGCAAAGCAGGGCTACCGTCACCTAATCATCGTCTTGCCCCCGGTCCCGGAAATACCGTACCGGCCCATCCGTAAGCTTAGTCATGTCACGCAACCTGAGGGGTCAAGGGAGGGGTTGATTTGCCCGATTTCGCCGACGAACACCCCTTGGCTGGATTCATGGAAAAGCTCATTCTCTTGAAGAGTTACGCAGAAATGGCGGTGGGGATCTCGGCTCTCGATCTCCCAACTTTGGACATACCAGAGCTGTTCATGCCTCAGAAGCTAGGGGCGGCGATGCCGGTGTTGCACCCTAGTGAACGACTCCTACAGGAGCGCGGGCGTTCCTATTCAGCCTCATCTATTCATTCCCCGCGGAGTCTAAGTAGTGCTCCACGTAACATTGACAAAGAGCACGACAACATGATGGATCATCTGAGCACCAGCGTTCCTACAGAGTCATTCATGAGACCTACTCCGAGAGCACAAAATACTGCTCCCCCAACAACTTACTCGACTGCCGTTCTTACTGGGGCGAAGAGGCCCCCAACCCCGGAACTGGATATTTCTACCGACTCGACCAGCGACTCGTCAGGTTCAGAAGAGGATGGGCCCGCAGTTGATCTTCGTCGTGCATCTCTCACATCTTCCAAATCAAGGCGGATCGATCCAACCATTGTAAGTGTTCCTTCCTCATACGAGTCTTGGCGAAATTCACACCGCTTTTTGCTCCGCGTTGGACACATAGCCTTTATCGAAACGTGAGTTTCAATGCTTGCGTTCCGCTACTGAATGGAACCGAAGTTTCTGACATAGTTAGGACCGTTTTCACAGATAAGCCGCCTCCCTGTACTTTGTTTTACCTGGCAACCTGCAAGCACGGCGGTGATTGTAGATATGCCCATGACTACATCCTTAACGAAGACCACTACGAGGAGATTCGGGCGAACGCCAAAAAGGCGCCATGTCCTTCTATTAACAAAGGTATGATCCCTAACTTAGATGGCACCCTTAAATCCATCACATCACCGTGGTCTGTGCCTTTGCTCATCCATCTCTCCTTGTTTGATCCAGGCGAGATCTGTACATGGGCAGAGAACTGTTGTTACGGACACGCATGTCCTCAAGGTCCAAGGTGCACTTTTTATAAGCAAGGACGTTGTAAATTTACGGGAGGTGAGATATCGGAAATGCTTGTGGCACTGTTTGTTTGAATGCTAACTATAATTAACGCTTCCTCAGTTGACATGCACAAGCCTGTGACCCAGAATAGCGGTTGATTGCGTTGTTGTATGATATTGATATAGTCTGTTGCTTTCTTGCTATTAACTTGTCTGTGCCCATGTATGAACGGTAAAATATAACTTTACATGCTCTCTCCAATGATCTGGACTGAGTGGATAGTTCCGCGGAATCTATTCACGGGGATTTCTCGCTAACGTCCGAAAATTGGTCGCAAACAATATCAGAGAAGGCAAGGCATTTGCTGTGATGCAAACAGATTAGAACCCCTCGATTGACGTACATCGGCACAGCACGACTTCCATTTTGCCAGGAAGTTGGCTCAGGGCGCTTGAGGCGCTCCCCTTTGGTCCGCCACGGGGGTGCTGTACTCGGTTTCGTGTGAAGATTCGAAGCGAAATCTGAAAGAGATTAAGTCCATTCTATTTCCCGTTTTGAACTACTGCTTCCTCTGAAGGAAATAGAACCCCCCGAGAGAAGCTTGGACGGGTTTCATATTTGCCATGCTTTAAAGCCTTCCCCGCGATTGAGTACCAAACCTTGTCCCTTTCATTGCTACCACCACCATTACCGTCCACCCCCACTTCTTGCTATGGCGTCTCTTCAGATGGGGGAATCGACTCAACAAGTCTGGTGAGTCTGCAACGTGCCCTCCGAGCTGGCCACTGATCCAAACCTCAACCATAGGGACGAAACTCTAAACAGGCTGTTATGTGGGTCACTTATTGTTTCTTCATAGTCGATGGTGATATCGTCTAACGATGGYGCACATCGGCCAGGCCTTTCTTCGCAGACGATAAAACGGAATGTGGAATTAGAGAAYAAATTAGCCCAACTAGAGCTTGAGCTCTCCATATGGAAGAAAGCTCACTCCAATGAAGTGGAAAAGGCTGAGCATGCGACGGCGACACATAAAGTGCAGTTGTCCGCGTTGAACTACCAGCTCTCAAGGATGGATGCGTTCTCGAAGGATGTATGTGCAAAGTTCTCCGTCCGCCTCCCACTTACTCCGCTCCCCATTTCTCACGATCTTCATCCGCCAGGGACAGGACCCGCTCATTCTTTGTGTCATCGACGGAGATGAGAACATTTTTAATCCGTCTTTACTCGTACAAGGACAACAAGGAGGACGTCAAGCAGCACAAGATCTCACACAGGCTATCGCGCAATATTTATCCAAGGAAGAGATCCATTTCTTCGGCCGCCTGTCGTTCTGGGTTTCGCTCTACATTAATAAGGGTGAGGTTGCCGATGCGTTGGTCAATAATAACATCTGCAGTCGCGAGCAATTTGAGGGCTTCCTGTCGGTACGTCGCCGCTTCCATTCCGTCAGACCGCCGTCATACTAACGCCGAACACGATGTGGGTGCTACCGACGTCGTAGGGATTCAGCCAGACTTCGCCCCGTTTTCTGACGGTCGATGTTGGCATGTCGAAGGACGGTACAGACACGAAAATTAAAGGTGTGGCGTTGTCGTGTGGTTGCCGTGTTTGCACAGTTCGTTGATCCAGCTGTCGCTCAGAGTATCTGCAAACGTACACTGCACTTCCACAGACTCTTAGAGTCTTCTTTTCGGGTCAGTTCTTCTTCTATTAACTACAATGATATCAATCAGGAATGCTGACGGTTCCGATACGCAGGCCGACCAGACGGCAGCTATACCTCGATACTGAACAGCTTTGCCAGCAACCTACTCCTGGGGAAACTAATTTCACTCGATGGTACTGGAACTGGAGAACTGCCTAGCCCGATGCTGCCGGTGATGCAGGTTAAGGGGTTGTTCATGGACCAACCTCTTCTTCGTTTGCCTAACAAACTTTCGCCTTTAATCGTTGGTACTTCTGGTACATCCGTTAACACCCAGAGTGGACTAATTAGTCCACAATCTCCTCCTCGAAACGGTGGTCGTTTGATTGATCCTAGCTTGGTGAGTAGTCGATGGAAATGGTCCGTTCAACATTGTTAATGTGCGCCACATACAGCCTCTCCATAAACGTGAGTACAATTCGTCGATACGTCGGGTGACCTTCTTGATAACCAGTCTCTACACGATTAGAGTCGCCACCGCCCTGTAACGAGCATTATCTAATGTCATGCTCTAAAGGAGTACGTTACGTTCGACCGATTTTATCCCTGTTTCCTCGTTGCTTATCGTTGTCGCCCGCGACAGCCGACATCGTGCAAATATTCGCATGACTACGTCCTAACTCCAGAGCAATTGGCTTCGTTGGCCAGCAACGCAAAGAAGGCTCCTTGCAACTGGCTCAAGAATGGTCAGTGAATAATCTTGGAGTATTCCTACGTGCCACAAGTTGACCCATGAACGATAGGAATGATCTGTCCGTATGGGGAGAAGTGCTGCTGGGGCCATGTTTGTCCCAATGGACCGAAATGCTTCCACTTGAGCAAGGGAAAATGCTGGTTTAAAGGCGGTGAGTATGCTGACATGTCATGGAGTGCCTCATCTTCTGACTGCCGATTTGTTGCTACCTCCTAACGCAGACGGCATGCACCCACTACTCTCTACCCCCTCGACACCGTCTAACTAGCGCCGATATCGCGTCCATTTTTTTGGAAAACAAAACGTTTCGATTCCACTCTTGTTAAAAACATTTTTTTTGCCAGCTTTCTTTCCCGAATCCCCGCTGACTGCAAGCGGTCATCGATCGTCATCTGTAAGAGGATGTATATTTTCTACTCCTCAACAGGTTTTTTTATTCGTGCTTTTGCTATCTGTAAATCTAGTATATGTACGTGGGAAGTTTAGTACAGGTTTGGGAGATGGACTGTGTTTATTTATTGACTTACATGTTACCCCGATACCTCCTTGTTCTCTTCTAACAAAGATAAAAAATTCTTATTGATTTTTGGTCTATATCTCTGATACCCAAATTGTTCATCAACGAATGTACGTTTACGGTGACAAGATGGCAAGATGGAGAGTGAACGCCAGCGTTACAAGTGGCGCTTGATCGAGGGAGGTCAAAAACGTGGCATTGAGGGACGGGTATTGCCGAGATTAGTGTGCGAAATCGATGATCGTAAATGGCATAAAGCTTGCTCCTTGCCTCCTTTGACAACACAGAGAATATAACACGCCTCTGAACAATAATGTCCACTGTATGGAATTTGTTTCTTCATCAAATAAAGTCAATGCTCAGGTCAAGTCCACTTTCAGCACGACGATGACCACGATGACCTCAAGCCCTCGGCAACGCCAGGTACGTTGACTAGTTTATCTTGAGCGGAACCTCTTTTGCCTCAAGCACCTGATTACTTGACTTATCGACTTGTAATACCTCAGGATATAAGCCTGGTGCCGCTAAGTCTGCGGACGAGTATGCCAAACTCGACGCTGAAGACGAGTCCCTTGCCAGATGGAAGGCCTCGTTAGGCATCGTCCCAGGAGTCGCCGGTGGTGATGCAAACGGCCCAAAGGTGTGTAACTAGTAAGAAATTCGAAAAATCGTTACATTTTAATCTAGGCCAATAGGTCTCTGTTCTGACTCTGCAACTCGCCTCTCCTACCCTCCCTGCTGGCAAGGAGATCTCATTCGATCTTAAGGATCCATCCCGTGTTGCTGAATTGAAGAAGACTCCGATCAACATCAAGGAGGGTGTTGAATACAAGTCAGTTGCTGATATATCTTACTCTTTTTTCTGAATAGCGATGTTAACCACATCACAGCGTCCGGATAACATTCAAGGTCAACCACTCTATCATTTCAGTATGTATCGTCTCTGTTCTTTCATTCTAGTGATGCTCACCTTGCAATGACAGGGTGTCAGATACATCCAGATCGTCAAGCGCTCGGGCGTGAAAGGTATAGTGCTTTCTCGCCATGCAGTGTTTGCATGGCGCTAACCGATCCTCGTTCGTGTTGCAGTCGATAAATTGGAACAGATGCTCGGATCCTACGGCCCCAATCCTACCGGAGAACCCTACACCAAGAACTTCGACCCCGACACCTCTCCTTCTGGCATGATCGCTCGCACTGGTACTTACAACGTCAGGAGCAGAGTGATCGACGACGATGGCGATGTCTTCGCTGGTGAGTTGGTTTCCACGTACTGTTTACCAGTTCCTCTTCTGATATTTTGGTTCCAGATTGGGAGTGGTCCTTCAAACTCGCCAAGGAGTGGTGAACGCTTTCTGTCGTTTTCCTTATCGCTTTCACGTCGTTAGGCTAGTTGTTTCGCATGTGTTATAGTTTCCCGGAAGTCTTTATACAATGTATTCTTTGTCCTCGTTCTCCTCATAATGGTCTTCATTAGTGTATCCCTCACCTTTAGGCTGAGGGGGTATCCTGATCAAGTCTTGCGAGTTGGTATTCGTGCGCCTGAGGGCCTAGACGCAACCACTGGNTAGAAGTTCACGCTAGTATAGTAACGAAGACTTGGCGGGGACCACCTTAGACTTGTCGCTCTAAGATGAACTCATTTCCACTTAGAGTCCGCATGAATGCTTTTCAATGACACGGAGTACTGCATGAGGAAGCGCGCATATTAGATGTGAATTTAGTTATTTATCCATGCACGTGATCGTGCCTCCTTCGTGTTTTTCCCGTCCATGCCGATTCTTAGGCCTCTGCGACTTAGCCATATACGATCTCCATGCGCATTGCGCTCAACTAGAACCCCATTTATATTCTTATCTAGAAGATGTTTGGCTACTCCGCCCGGAAATGTCCTCGAATTGCAACCCCAACCCCAAAAGACCATTGGCGTTCCAGCGGTCCCGGCATCATTTGTGGAAAGACTTCCTCCCACTATACGGCCATATCTCTACTTGGCGCGGGTTGATAAACCTATAGGTACTCTGCTCTTGTTTTATCCCTGTGGTACGTGGTACTGACCCCGTTCATCTGCCAATGAGTCTCATCTTCGCCGGATTTTTCTAGCTTGGTCCATTACTATGGCTTCATTTGCTCTTCAAACACCCTTCACGACCCCTTTATTCTATACCAGTCTATTCGGGGCTGGAGCCTTTATCATGCGTGGTGCAGGGTGCACAATTAATGATATGTGGGATAAGAATTTGGATAAGGCTGTTGGTGAGTTCTAGTCGGAGTCTAATTCATTTCAGTCGGTCACGCTGATACTCTGAAGCAAGGACAAAAGAGAGACCGCTAGCAAGAGGKGATATCACAAGGATACAGGCGCTGGCCTTCCTAGCGGGTCAGTTGAGYGCAGGGTTAGGTATTCTGCTCCAGTTGAACTGGTATAGGTGTGTTGAAAATAGGGTTGTTACAGCTTGGTCGCTGATTCGTTCATCAGCATCCTTCTCGGTGCATCTTCTCTATCCGTTGTGACTATCTATCCCTTGATGAAACGGGTTACACACTGGCCGCAAGCGGTTCTTGGTGTGACTTCCTCCCTTTCAACGTAAACCCCGTCTAATGACGACCCTGCAGGTCTCGCTTTCAATTGGGGTGCTCTCTTAGGATGGTCCGCTGTAGCAGGCACTACCAACTGGGAAGTCTGTCTCCCACTTTACGCCGGAGGAATCTGTTGGACCCTTGTCTACGACAGTATTTACGCTCACCAAGACAAAACCGATGATATCACCGTAGGCATACGTTCGACAGCCCTACTATTTGGTGAACATACCCGTCCCATCTTGAGCGTACTATCGGCATCCTCCGTCGGTCTCATTTCCTATGCTGGTATGCTTAACGGTCAAGGGCTGCCTTTCTACGTTGGCATGGGCCTTGCTGGAGCACAACTTGCGCGAGTGGTCTTCAAGACGAACTTCGATAGTAGATCGAGCTGTTGGAAAGGATTTGTTGGATGTGGGGGCGCAGGCTTCTTGATATGGATGGGAGCACTTGGAGATTTTGCTCTGATGAAGTACCTAGAAGACGAGGATAAAACTGTATCTCAAACTACTAACGAACATTCGTGACGGTCGTCGGGACAATAAAAGCTGAGTCAATGTTAAAATCGTGAAGTCATTATTGAGGATGTCATAAGAGTAAAAGTTAAGGGACTGGGAAGAAAGGGATTGAAACAGAAGAGCTACAAAGGGACTATGAATGAGAATGGCACTACAAACTAATCTACAACACAGACTTTGAAAAACGGGAGAATCACAAGGCAGGAAAAAGAAATGCAAGACACCACTCTCGAACATGCGTGAAGTAAAAACAATGAGTAGCAATGCAAATATAGACCAAGGAGAAACCATGATAACTTAGCAAAGAGGAAAAGAAAGCAGGGGTCGTTTACAGCGCGACTACAACAAGACGGCCGGTATTTGTCGTGAAGTAAATCAGTTCTAAACTGATGCATGATAGGAGACCCGATTATGGACATGGGCCTTAAGCCATCCTTTGAATCCAACAACGAGAATTGCCCAGCAGAATGCAAAGCAAGTCATCGCAACCGCAACATTAAGGAACATCATCATATCTGAACAACATGCCAGTGAGTGAGCACGATCCAAAATAGGCTGCAGCAGTAGCACATACCATCTCTTCCACGGCGCATAGCTGCGATCGTGAGTTCCTCTGTGGAGAACATGAACACTAAACCGCCACAAGCAAGGAAGAAGCTGCCGATAGCCTCGGTTGGGGGTCTTGAAGGAAGAATAGACCGAGGTGGGCTCAGCCACAGAAAGAAATATGTCAGGCACCGTAGAACCGAGGAGGCGACCAGGAGATTGCCCCACAGCTCGTGGATTTGGACCTACATAGTACAACACTGTCAGTCAACGAGCCGATCAGAAGGCACTCCCTCTCGGTGCCTGATCTCACCTGGAATAGGTATGTCTGGAAATGGGCAGCCATGGCGGAGCCGGTGATCCCTATTACAAGAGCCGGGAATGGATTGAAGCTGCCAGAATAACTGGGGGGCTCAGCAACAGCTTCTTGTGAGCGGGAGGAAGGATTGAGAGCAGCTATCGTCGAAGAGGCTAACCACTTCCTGACGGTCTTGGATTCTAGTCCCATACCAACAAGCCCAGCGAACCAGAACATAACCTGGGAGAGCATGAGATCTTGAGATGAGTGCAGATCTCAAGAATACACTACGCACAGCAATGCCGATATGTTGTATTTCCTTAGTAGTATATGGATCGCCGGGTTGAGCACCGAATCTCTCCATCCATGTGTTGGTAATACCATAGAAGAAGATCAAGAAGGATTCCACGAATTCGGCGCTGGGGTATCCTTTCACGGGTGCTCGATTCCATGCCCATCCCATCTCAGAATATGCCCCAAGGAAACGACTGAAGGTAAAAAGACCATAGCACCAGAATATTCCCCCCTCTGTAACAGAATCAGGACAGTCGTTAAATTAATGCAGACGAGAGAGGTACTTACTAATTAAGTGTGCGAGACAACCGTTGAGATAGTTCTGACGGCACCCTCCTGAGAGTAAACGTTAGAAATGAGAAATTGTCATCAGGTAGACCAGATGCATCTTACCAGTATAAATAACAATTCCAGTCACGGCCTGGCCAAATCCAACCACTACCAATAATCTCTCCAAGACATTGAAAGTGATTCGTCCAATCCTCTGCCAAAGGGGAGCCTTGGGGGCAGGTGGAGTCTGACTACATTCCTGTTCTCCTAACGTGTCATCATCGGAATGTACTGATCTGTCTCGGAACAGTGTTGCATCAGATCCATGAGAGTCGGTCCGTCTGTGCGCACGGACATTGCTAGCCCATTCAGCAGTCATCCCATGCATATTGCCCTCATCGGAATCCTCGTAATGAACCTGCTTGTGAGGTTTAACGTTCTCCATCATAACTTCTTCAGGCTCGTCGGATACTAATCCTGCGTATTCCGCGTCTGTCCCGTTCAATGTGAGCCCTTCTCTCCCCAAGATGGTCTCGAACCAGAACGACTTGAAGCCGAACTTGGTCTCACTGCGTAAAAACTTGACAATTCGCCACAACACATTGGAAACATCAACGAGCGTTAATGCGGCCGCAAGAAGAAGTCCTAAGTATCCCTGTTTTCCGTGGACTTGACCTACAATATACTATCAGTCAATAGGGAAGTATGCATCAGCTTGTTCGAAATCTTACCTTCGTACCTGAGATAGTCGGGGGTAGAAGGGATGGTTAGTCATACTAGCTCCCGATGTGGATGTCCCAATGCGGACTACAATGATGACCTCGAAGATCTTTCCACTTACATGTTCGGCGTGAGTTTGGTATAAAGTCCACTCGCGGCACATCCCAGGACAACTAGACTCCAGAATGACACTATTGCTACACCATGCCATGCGTGCTTCACGGCTCTGAGAGAGATGCCTGGGAATCGAAATCTAGATGGTTAAACCCTGCGGATGTATAGGACTCCGAGTGATACTCACTAGCTGGGAGAGCAACAAAGAAAGCAATCCCCATGAGCAAGCCATGTATCATCATCAACCACGGATGCCGGCGTCCTGTAGGCTCTGCACCATCGAAGTCGATCGTATAGTACGATTCTGGAATCGGTGAGTGATACAGAGTAACTTCCGTCTCATTGAGCTCAGTTAGAGGAGCGGCATTGGAATGATGATGTCCATGTCCATCACGACGCTGGAGATTGGCAGCTCCAGTGGTAATAAGGGCTGTAACCACGGGGGAAATTGCGATTAGGATAAGGATAGCACGGGTATTCAACGTGGGGGACGAAAGTCGCCTGGCAGGCATGGCAGGTGCGGTCAGCTCGTTCCATGGATCAATAAGCAATACGCTTTTTATACCGACGACGGAAAGAGTAAGACAAGCGCATCTCGGCACATCCTGATGGCCTCTAAGTGCACTGACTCAGGCAGGTTACAAATCCGGGCACACGTAAGAGCCCGAATCTACGATCCACAAGCGCTCGCCATTTCCTTCGTTCTAGTTTTACACAGGAACACTAATCCACAGACGTTTGTTCGCAGTATTCCGCAGCGTGATTTGGCTTTTAACACTAGGCAGTGTGGCGAAGACAGTCCAGAGACGACACAGGTGGAAGTTCACCATTCCCAGATTCATCTCTGGTCTCGAGAACAAAAAGTCCCACCTCGTTTCTTGCTCATCTATCATCCTACGAGATCTGGACTCTCTTTGCTTGCCTCATTTCCGTCGAACACCGGAGAATACGATGGAAAGAATTACCAAACCAGAATGACACCTGTGACCGTTTGTACTCGCTCGTAAAGTATACTCATCGGGAAATTCGGTGGCTTTTTGTTTCCAGTTAGGTAGCAGGTATCACGACTTCTCGGGAAATCAATCCGAACATGCTACGAATGGTCTGCCACAAATATCATCTTTGGATTATAATATACCTCAAGACTAGGCTTGATAGGGTTTCTGTATTAATTTCTCCCTCTTAACACGATAATGAGGACACTAGATTAATTTAAATTATAGAGCACCCCAAAACAAGGCGGTCGAAACCAGGAAGGATTTTTGAGGCGTGCCGAGATCTTGATGCCGCGGCGTGCGCAATGATAACTGACTGACCAATCTTATCAGTGACGTCATCGATGGAACACAGAAAAGCACTCGGATCCCAAACTCAATGAATCGAACCACGGCTCTGTTTGAAGGCATACTCGTGCGATTTATTTTCGCTGATGTTGGGGGTCATGTTGTAGTACCTGCTTCTTATCTTACAACCATCTGTTCCTGTGTATGATGAGTCTCCTGGTCAATATGAGGAAGTTTGCGTGGGGAGAACCCCCTGCTTCGAAGAAGGAGGCTAAGCTGCTATTCAAGATCGACTGGTTTATCCTGTCTTACTGCTGTTTAATGGTCGGTTAATCCTCTTTGAAACGGCTGTCTATCGCTCTCTTATCAAACTTTTCTCAAAAATGGTTTAGTATTTCACAAACTGTAGGCCTCCATTCTTCGTATTCCGAATGGTCCAAATCTTAGTCGAATTCGAATTTGCTGACCTTCTCCCTCCCCGCAGACCTAGACCGCTCTAACATCTCAAATGCCTATGTTTCTGGAATGCGAGAAGACCTGGAGATGTTTGGGAAAGAGCTTAATGTCTGCTTTCCATTTTTATCACCATAACCTCGACACTGAACATTGGCAGAAAATCACTACTTTTTNCACTTGTGGATACATCATCGGAATGATACCTAGTAGTCTTCATATACTCGTGAAATCTTTGCAAACGGCTGACAAGACATAATATAGACAACTTGATGCTTCAGATAGTACCTCCGCGAATATGGCTTCCTAGGTACGCCACTTCTTCCATGATCAAGACGGGTGCACCATCTAACAATGAATCTGGATAAGTATGCAAATCGTGTGGGGAGTCCTCACTTTCTGGTACGTAATCTATACTGCCCTTATTTTCACCCTCGTTGATATCCCATGAAGCACTTCCGTTGTCCAGAACGTTGAACAGGTAAATATTGACTTGCAAGAACCCGCATAGCACTATGTGACCCTGGCTCACAGATATATGCTATACGATTCATCCAAGGGATGGCAGAGTCGTCCACCTTTGTGGGAGTTCATTACGTTCTAGGATCGTAGGTGCTTCTGTCCTTGACAAAATAGACATATACAATGTGACTTCCGTAGGTGGTACAAGCCTGGGGAACTCGGAAAACGCTCAGGCATATTCACTAGCTCTGGCCTTGTGGGAACGTTGTAAGTCGGCCACGCTTGTTATGTGATCGTGGCGTTGTGTTTGACCTTGCGCCAGATTCTCCGGTGTTCTGCAGGCCGCCGTGTACAAGTACGTTTTTCGTGGTCTACCCGTGTCTTTGCACGATGTACTAATATTTACTCATAAGACATCTCAACGGACACGGTGGGCGCAGTGGTTGGCGTTGGCTGTAAGAGATTTGACTCCCCGTTCGTTGAAAGATCTTTTGGAACCAACACATCGACTGGTAGATTCATCATCGACGGCATTATCACTCTCCCTGTTGCCTTCTACGGATTCTTGGTATTTCCTGATGTCCCAGCAAGGACCAAAGCCTTTTACTTAACCGAAGAGGTACATACCAGACATCTTTCATGTCAAATGATTGACCAACAATACTTCTTTTCGTATTAGGAACGAAGCTTAGCCTCGGAGCGCTTAGAGGATGTCATTCAAGTCAAACCGCCCCCGCTATCGTTGAATCTGCTGGGTAGGGTCATCAAGAATTGGAGGTGGTACGCATGCAGTCTTCTGGTATGTTTTTCGTGCACTTTCTATGGATTTCTTCCAATACTTATAACTCTCCAAGTTCGCTATCTCTGGACAGACTGAGTCGTTGGGGAGCAATAACATCATGGGTACGTTCATCGCCATCATGGTGAGGGGCAATTTAGCTTACTTGGATGTGGTGGTAGGTCAATATCTACGAGCCGTTGGTGGATACACTGTTGAGCAGATAGGTAATCAATCTACTCTATATACGTATTAGCCAACCATCTTACCGTCTCCAATGTCCAGACTACTATCCCTCAGGCGTGACTGCGGTAGCAATCGCATCCACCTTGATTTGCGCTGCGTGGTCTGACCACAGTCAAAAGAGGTGTATCTTTACTGCGGATATCCGATTAGGCAGAAAGGCTGACTACTTTTATGCATAGGTGGCCGGTTCTCATATACATGGCTGTGGCTTGCATCATTTCTGGTGTTTGCCTCCTCATATGGGAGGCACCCACTGGGTTGAAATTCTTCGCATATTGCGAGTACCACGTTCCTCAGCACATAGAGGAGTTAACTAATTGTACCCTTCTGGCAGACCTGGCAGGGGCATCCTTCGCCGGACAAGCAACGACATTTGCGTCAGTAATCCAATCCTTTTTTTCATCGATGCATCTGAACAGTATCGTTCAATTTGTAGGTGGGCGAACCAGATTTGTTCTGATGATGACCAGGAACGAGGCATCGTTTTGGCTTCCATGAAGTAAGCCTTCAGGCGAATACATCACATCCATTATAATGTTGTTAATACTCCTTGTTAGCATGTTCAACAATGTCCTCAACACTTTCTGGCCCATAGTTCTCTATCCCGCCACGGACGCACCACGATTCAAAACTGGTATGATTACCCTAATATGTGTAAGTGTCGCTACTCTCGGGGTGACTTGGCTGGTCTGGTACTTGGAAAAACGAGAGTGGCGGATAAAAAATAAAACTGCCCAAGGAGACCAAGATGACCTACCCTCAGTTGAAAAATCCGTCACGGAATCGTCACTCCCAGAGAACAAATAGCTGTGTTTTGTACAATGACTAGTCAACTGTAGCCGCCAATGGATAATAGACCAGTGCTTTCCTAAGCAACATTTGAACCCCATTCAACTATATCCACTAAAATGACCTGGCGCCCAACTCCCCTCAACCGATCAGGAAAGCAATGAACGGCAGGCAGTCATGACTTCAAGCGTCCAACAAAGCGCGACCTTCATCCCATTCCTTAGCACAGAGCACTTGCAGATTTGTTCGAGTTCCCAGTATCTGTCTGCGTAAGGTCTTGTCAACGCAAGTTGCATGAGCATAAACCCTTCGTAGGTTTGGCAACAAGCCGGGCAGCTTCAAAATCGCTGCCATGGGATCCTCCTGTTGGCGTGGAATGCCAACCAGTGCGTCTGAAAGGGATGGAAGATCCTTGAGGATGGGTATCAAGAAGTCATGGCACATCCAGGAGTTCAAATCCACTCTAAAACGTCGGAGGGGAGAACAGGATATAGACAGGAGTGAGTGCAATTGTGAGCATACATTCTTTTCAGCACATCCGTGAACCGACAGCTCCTTCAAATTTGGCACATAAAGAGCCGACAAAAAAGAATCCCCCTGCTCGGGAATGACTCCGCATATCTTCAGTGACATTCGACGGAGATTTGAAAGAGTAATGCGCTTCACTGGCTGCGGGGAAGAGGAGTCTACAACGCTCGCACCAAATTTTACGATACAAAGGTCGCATTCCACGAGATTCTGTGCCCGTGCCAGAATTGATAAATGCTCTTTGGCATCCCCTTCGGAGTGAACAGCACGGCATCCCCGAAACCTTGTCAGGTTCGACCATTGAATATCATCGCCAATATCACGAGAGTTTGCCCAAAGTTCTTCGACCAAGGCTGATTGCCTGTGTAGAAAGACTGATGCCTGACCAGTACGAAGCTCGTCATGGCTTGCATTGCATAACCGCAACCTGCGTAGATTCACCAGCTGTACTTGAACATGTTTTAAGAGCTGATCAAGTTGCGACGATGTTAATGCCACAGACAATGTAGAGCAATGCAGTAAGTGTGTGGAAATCATTGGAGCCAGGCATTCCATAGCCTCGGAGGACCCTGCACCGTGGGATAGAACTATGCGTAGGTCGTTGAAAGAGGAATGATTCAGCTGTTTGGAGAGAATCTGTTTTTGACCCACGGTCATTTGGGGGTCTAAGACATAGATAGAAGACCAGAACGGTGGATGACCCGTGGCGACCATCCTCCACCTTCTCGACACGGCAGGAATGTTTATGATAGATTGCGTATACTCCCAGCTCCCTGTAGTACATAGTGGATGTGAAGCTGTCGAGTGGACTGACTGCATGAATATTTCTTCGAGCATCTCGTTAGGGAGAAGTCGGATGATAGAAGTCGCGAATTGACAACGTTTAACTCTAGCTCTGATTTCATTCTGCTCATGCCTAGCTTTTTCGATAATGTTGTCCAGCTCCGATATTCGTCGTGTGTCCGACGATACAGACGCAGAGATCGCAACCAGCTCGACTGGAGAAAGAGGCCTATTGGTCAAGCAGATCTCTTCCCACAGTTTTTCAGTAAACGGATAACGTTCCATCTATACAGTGTTAATAAAGTGTAAAGAAGAGTAGAACGTCTTTGCGCACCTTGGCAATGAGGATGGTGGCTTGGGGTCAAGTTCGCGTGAGGCTCCCAAGAGGCTCCTAAGTATGCGGTAAATCCGGACCGCCCCATTCTACCCCGCATTACACATACTTACTGACTAACTTAGACGGGAAATTGCTGGTCGTTGGTCGCTGGAGAGGTGCTAAAAGTCTAAAGCTCACAAGCAACTAGGAGAACACCGTGAGTAGCAGTGAGTTAGATTAATGGTAATGGCATGGAAGGCTGCCCACGATTGCGTCTTCTTTCGCCATGCATTGTGAATAGAATACGTAGTTGCTCATTTCGGTTGATCCTCCGAATAGTAGAACAAACCATCTCTCCTAAGAGTAGAAGCTCGCAACATCGCACATCGTTATTGTGTGATTCCATTCCAATGGAACCTTGCTCTGGTATCAGCGTAATGTTCCAAGAAACTTCCTTTCAACGGTACACCCCGCAATGGCGGATGTAACTTGCCTATGCAGAAGCTCCCATCTCCTCAGAGCACAGCGCCTTGGGCTTCCCTGAACGGGACAAGTTGTTGATAGGAAACAAATGCACCTTTTGACACCAGGTTAAGCAGGGATCTGGGGTTGTACAAGCAACACAGAAGGTCAAAATGACGGGTGTCTAGTAGCGACCTTTCTCCATCTTCTCGGCACAACTGTCGTCACAACGGCTTCAGTCTGGTCTATAAGAATGTGGAATCCCGGGGTCGTTCAACAGCGCGAGAAAATGAAAGGGGACCGTAAACGAACAAGTACTTACACCAAGGGCATTCCTTTAATAGTAGTTGTAAGCCGCGTTAACTTGAAGAAACAGGGGAGGGGGNCAGAGGAAAACATCTGCCAGTGGACAAGTTACCAACACTATAATCAACAATTCCCGAAGAGACGATACAACTTAACCCCACATCTCTTCTACTGTAAAGAAGCGAAGGAAACTAGGAAACAGCGTTCAGTATACAGCCCATGTCCCACTCCTCGTCAGATAGCAGTTGCAATTTTTCTCGTCCTGCCGGTATCTGCCTCCGTGAGGTTTTGTCATTGGATGTCAGATTAGTGTAGACTCTCTGGAGGTTTGGCAATAAGCCGGATTGCTCCAAAATCATCAACAACGGGTTATCGTGCAGTATACGTGGTGTGCTAAGTGCCACGTCCAACAGGGTTGGTAGATCCTGGAGAAAGGGTATCAAACATTCGTAAAGTATCCAGCGGGGCAAATTCACCCGGAAACGTCGAAGGGAGCAAGCTGAAATCGATAGGAAAGAGTGCAAACAAGACACTGTGGTCTCTCCGATAGGTCCATCAACCGACAGTTCCTGCAGATTTGGCACAGAAAGTGTTGAAAAGAAACACCGCGCTGATTCGGGCCCATCGAGTTCTACTGAGAGTCGACGGAGGCGTGGAAGAATGAGCTGCCTGGAAGGTTCGGCAGTGACTTCATCATAAGGAATGATTGACAGGTCGCACTCCACTAGATTCTCCATGGACGCCAGAACTGATAAGTGATCTATAGTAGTTCCTCTGGAGTTGAAACCGAGGGGTCCACAAAAGCTAACCACCTTCGCCCACACAAGATCTACACTGACAAGATCCCAGGAGTGGGCCCAAAGCTCCACAATCGATGCAGCTTGCTTCTGCAGAAAGATAGCCAGGACGGTATCTTGAGGGATGTCATTATCTATACATTGCAGACAAAGCTTGTGGAGATTAGCGAGAGGAGCTTGAACTTGTTTCAGGAGCGGGTTAAGTTGCCTTAAACTCAGTATCACGGACAAGGCAGAGCAATGCACCAAATGCGGAGATATGCTTGAAGAAAGATGTTCCATACGCTCGGAGCTCCCCGCCCAGTCCACGGCCACTATGCGTAAGTCGTTGGGAGAGCAAAGGCGTAATTGTTTAAGTAAAATCTGCTCTTGACCCCAAGGCATGTGTTCTCTGACATGCAGCGAGGACCAGAATGGTGGATATCCCGTGGCCACCCTCCTCCACCGTCTTGAAACTGCGGGAATAGATATTAGACAGGGGTAATCTTCCATAGATTCAGGAGGAAGGAGCGGATGTAAGCCCGCGGTGGGAAGTGACTGCATGAATATCTCCTCCAACGTCTCAGTCGGCAACCGTCGAATAGCAGAAGTGACATAGTGAGAACATTGGGTTCTGCGCAGGAGTGAATCTCGCTCGCGCATATATTTCCCGATAATCTCGTCCAACTCTGCGATACGCTGTCTATCAGACTCCAGAGATGCAGAGATCTCATCGAATTCGGTCTGAGAAAGAGGTCGATTGGTCAAGCAGATCTCTTCCCATAGTTCTGCGCTAAGTACGACATCTTCTTTTGGGTTCATCTTAGAAATTCAGAGAGAGGTTAAGGAGAGGAGAAGTTCATAACGAACCTGTGAGACGATGATGGTGGTTCACTGTGAACGCGAACTCGGGGCAGCTGAGTGGAATGAGCGCTCACGTGCCCCAATACTTCATCGAGTTTCAATTTGGCATCAAGTAGTGTCAGTGGACGACTGAGTACTACATTTTAAAGTATTACAAACATAATGAGGTCCAAAAAGTACTCCCCCGTCCCTCTCAACAGGAATGCTCTGTAGTTCCCTGACTGGTTTAGGGATGAATATCGACCAGTCAATGGATTTTCAAACTTGAAACAATATCGTGGATGGCTGGGATCGCAAACTGCTACCGATGGCCAGTCAAAGAGCCTTCATTCATTTTGGAACTTCGTTCGTGGGCAGTGAGAGTGGGTGTACTGATAAGAACAACAGGAAAAGGCGATGAAGTAGGGATCTTGTCTGATCCTGGGAAGTGAACAATGAGTATATGATATGATACCCAGTAACCCCAGTCATTCAATCGAGAAAACTGTGATTACTTCTCGTCGTATCAATCCAGAAACGCGCCGTCTTCACTTCAAGCAAGCAGAAGCCTAAGCCCACACATAAAATGAAAGAAACCCTGCACATTCTATTGTTTTTCTTCTGCGAGTCAAACGACGCGGCATGAGGGCATATATCATGGAAAACCGATGCATAAAANTACAGATTGCTACAAAAGAACAAAGAGAGAGACGATCAGCAGGCAGCGACCTCCGATTTTAGAATAATGTATATGAGTAACTACGGACAGAGCAAAAACGAGAACGCAAAGGAGAGAGAGAGTTTAGGCCTGCGGTGGATATGCCGTGGCAACAGTCTCCCCTGTGACAGCGCTCTGCGAGACATCGATGAAGCCTGCTTGCTTTGGGTTTGAAAGATTGCTGCGTTTGTTGCGGTAATCTCTGATCGCTGAACGGATGGCGTCTTCAGCTAACACTATAACCACCTAGTCAGCAACAAGGAATACAGAAAGGAAAGGAAGGGAGAAGCGTACTGGAACAATGTAACTTCACAGGGGGCAAGCACAACTCCTTTGCGATTTCTGTGTTTTTGATTTTTCCAGCCTCCTCGAGGGAGAGACCCTTCACGCGCTCGGTCATGTATGAACTCGAGGCGATAGCACTCCCACAACCAAATGTCTTGAACTTGACGTCGGATATGATACCATTCTCGTCTACACGAATTTGCAGTTTCATAACATCACCGCAACTGAATGTCACGAGTGGCACGTCAGCATCACCCGGACGACGGCGGAAGGAAAAAGGGGGGCCAAGACGTACGCAGGTGCACCAACGAGTCCTGTTCCAACATCAAAGTCACCTTTGGGCAACGAGCCGACCTGGATAGTGAGAGAAGGTAAAAGTTATCAGATAAAGATTGCCAGCGGACGAATGAGGGCCCAGACCCCACCCAGAACTCACATTTCGCGGCTTTTCATAATGGGACAACACTTTCTCATGATAGTATCTAGCAATCACGGGTCTTTGTATACTTCTAGTTGCAGCCGTCGCAGGACGGGAGGCAGCGAGAATGGACTTGGAGAGAGTGGTTCTGAACATTATGGTGGTTGGTGAGAAAGAATCGGTAGGCACGAAATTACGAGGGACGCGGTAAAGAGGATCCAAGTCTGAGCTTGGTCGGCAAGCTCCGGCTGCCGCTCCCTTCTGATGTCACCGGTGACCAGGAGCCAATGAGAGGCTCCGATCGGCATTTCGGCCGGATTATGAATACGAGCACGTGTGTGGATTTTGATTGGTCGGTGGTGATTGGACGCCTCGGATGTTTGCGCGTGTGACCGAAAGTGCGCCACAGATCTGGTGGTTGGCTGGAGGATGTCACGGCAAGTCGAAAATCTGCCGCCAACTGCAAAGGCGATTGCGCTCATTCTCTCATCGACGCCTGCAGTCCAAGATGCTCAGCCAGGAGTCTTGCATCAGCTGCTTGAATTCTCTCATCGGTATACTCAGCATGTGTTGACGGATGCAAAAGTATACGCGGAACATGCTGGAAGGTCGGATAAAGTGGACATGGACGATATAACACTTGCCGTTCAGGCGCGTGTTGGGTGGGAATTCGGCGGAAGAGTGCCACAGGAGGTCAGTTGCTTGTTTATTTTGCTATCGACGCGTTTTTTCTAATTCAATTGGGATCAGTACATCCAAGGTCTGGCTACTCAGACCAACGCTGCACCACTTCCTGCCGTACCAGAAGTATTTGGTGTACGACTTCCTCCAGCGTCAGAATGTCTAACATCTATCGACTTTGACCTCGTCCCAAATAAACCACCGCCTGGAGTGAAGCTATACGACGAGCAGATTGAAGAAATTGAAGAGTCGGAGTCAGAGGAAGAAGAAGAGGATGAAGATGTGGATATGGAACAGGCGCCCATACCCACACCGAGCCAGCCGCAAACTCCAGCTATCCAAGAGCCCGTACCGGAAGAACAAGAAGAGGAAGATGAGATCAGTGCTCCCTTCCCTATCAGTGCCATTGCGACCCCAGCAGATATGATGACAACCCCTGCTACGGGGGCTGGGCAGGATGAAGAAGACGAGGAAAACGACGACGACGGGCTGTTTGAGGGTGGGGACGACGATGAGGACGACGAGAGCGATGCGATGGAAGAGGTTCAGGCAGCGTTGGACGGCATTAATGGTACCAAACGGCAGCTACAGGAAGACGACGACTACGATTAGCTGTAACTATTGGTCTGTAATTTATATACCTGCTCTGTATCCATGTACCAAAATACTAATTTACTTTTTCGCCTCACTTTGGTCTAAATCGGAACAGATGCACGCGTGAGTCATTTCAAGCTCCAGAGTCAGTAAATTATTAGATCTCTGCTTCATTAGAAACGACGATGATGGACTTTAACGTAGCCCCGACTTCTGCACCAGTAATAAGAGAATTCTTAGCTGTTATCTTGGCTGGCTTCGGAAACGAGTTGAGTTGCGATCTATGTTCATTGACCAGCAATAAATTGACCTCGAGAGCTACTAGATTGCTTCCTCTAACTAGTGATCATGGCGACGAACCATGCCCTAAATCTTTACTTTCCGTGGCCCAAAAACCAATGGTAGACTATGTTCTTGAATGGATCGAACCATCCGGTGTGCAAGACATCCTCATCATTTGTCCATCCACACATAAACCTGCTCTCTCCCACCACATCCACTCCGACATCTCCCCGTCCTTGTCTTCATTACACATCGACATCCAGACATACGACGAAACGTCGGAATCTGGAGCTGGGACATGTGAATTGTTAAGACATTTCGCGCATAAGATTCCAAGAGACTTTGTCATCCTTCCATGCGACTTTATTCCTCCGCCTTCTCTATCGCTAGTTTCGATATTAAATAAATTTCGTGTTGATTCGATTGACGGGGCTGTGGCTACGACACTTTGGTTTGCACCCCCAGAGGCTGGAGGGAAAGCCGGAGGCGCGTTTGGGACGGGGGATGGTGGGGAGTGGGGGCSGCTGAAGCGCGGACGGGRATTGTTTGGGATGCAAAGACTGGGACTTTGTTGCATGTGGACACGATAGACGAGATCGATCGTAATGGGGAGGAGATGGAATTGAGGATGGAGTTATTGAACAAGCGCGTTCCCTTATCTCTTCGCTCGTATCAACACTAACGAGAAGCACAGATACCCTCGCGTCAAACTCTCTCGCAAGTTCCAAGACTCGCATGTTTATGTGTGCAAACACTCGGTACTCGAGGCCCTTCAACAGAAGACACATTTCGACTCGTTCCGGGAAGAGTTTATTCCCTGGTTATGCAAGCTGCAAAATCACAAGTCCAAGAGGGAGAAGTATACTTCCGGTATGATCTTCCTTCCCGTCCTATACTACAATCTAACGACAACCCTCAGCTCTACAACCCATAACAAATAATCAAAATCTCGCTCTCAAACACACTACCCTCCCACGATTCACTTCAAAGAAACACCCAGCACCAACTGACGACGACGAAGATGAAGGAGATGAAGAGGAGGAAAATTCGATAGAGCCTAGTTTCCGCGTAGGGATCATCATCCATACCACCAACACCCCCGASACTGCCGCCGTTCGCATAAACACCATCCCCTCATTCATGGACATCAACCGCAAAGTACGTTACCCCCCCTTCCCTTCCCCTTCTCCTTTCCCTCACCAAACATTCTTCCGATGTAGTATCTAAGCAAAACACAATACAACCTCCCCTCCGATCCCAAAAACCGTGCTCTGATTGACCAAAAGGCACAAATCTCGAGTGATTCGATGATAGGAGAGTCGACGCAGATTGCGGAGAAGACGACGATCAAGAAGAGCGTGGTAGGGAGACATTGTGTGATTGGCAAGTATGCAAGGATCGTGGGGTGTGTCATTTTGGATCACTGTGTTATTGCCGAAGGGTGAGTCTGGTCGTTTTCTTCACAAAGAGAAAGGGATGCTCAGATGTGCTACTACTACTTAGGGCGAAGTTGGACGGATGTATCTTGGGTAAGAATACGAAGGTCGGAGAGAAAGCGGAGTTGGTGAGGTGTGTGACACAGGCGGGGTATGAGGCTACACCTGGAGGTTTGTGTTTCCTTTTACTTCCTGCTTCTTTCATATTTCTTAAATTCTCCTGATTCTCAGAGATCGCGAAGAATGAAAAATTGGAAATCGCAGATTGGACTGCTCAAGCGACAGAGACAGAAGATGATGAAAGTCAGGAAGATGAGGATAGCGAAGACGAGGAAGACGAAGACGAAGACGATGACGATGACGAGGATGGGTCTGATGAGACAGAAGGGGAGGAGACGGAGGGGGAAGATAATACAGGGAAACTTCCAGAAAAGAAGTGATATCGACCAAGGACTTGTCCTATATATTCATTCGACGAAGATATTATGTATCTGTAAACAATAGACATATATATAGCTGTTACCGACCGTCCCAATCTATGTGACGCCACATATTTCGCGGCCTTGGTTTCCAGAGTTTATGAGATGCAATCATTACGAGTCCCCATTTGTAGATATTTCACAATTTATCTTGTCGATGGCAGCTGTACATTCACTATTTATACATCCTTTGTTTACATTTAACATATTTAACATTCCCCTTTTCACTGGGGGACAACAACTGTCTTTCCCTCCTTGGAGCTCTGGTGAGCCAACTCGATCATCTCAATGACCGAGGTAGCTTCCTCCCACTTCACAGCTTGTTCTGCAGTACCCCGGATGGAGGCAGCGACGTTCTTGAATAGATTAACATAGCATCCAGGTTGCTCTGACGGCCAACTAAACGCAATTCGATTCAGTTTTGTAAGGAAAAGGAGACGGAGAGAAAACTCACGTCGACTTTTTGACAGATCCGTCGCTCTGGAGCGTCTCCAAAGTGCCCCAGATCGACTCTGGCTCCTTGCCATAGGACTCCTCAAAGATGGACTTTGGACCGGGGATGACTTTGAGGGTATCCTCTTGTCGGTCCAGGCCAGATTTGGTGAAGGTTCCTTTTGTTCCTCGGACGATGTACCTAGGCTGGATGGTCCGCACCGACAGGATATGTGCTCGGAGGATTGCTGTCAAAGGGTGAGGACGAGCGGGGCCAGCAGGGTATTGCAGATACATGGTGAACTATATGGCAAATCAGGAATGAGAGAAGTAATAAAGACAGAGCGAAATACGTACGCAATCGTCAACAGCGGGGTTTCCTACGCCACGGATGTTCTGTATAAATGCTGTGATCTTCTCTGGTCTCCCAAAGAGACAAAGAGTCTGATCAATGAGATGTGCTCCCAAGTCATATGCCTGTCCTGCTGCAGGCTTGGGCTCATCTTTCCATGTACCTTTGAGCTCCGCGCGGTATCGGTCAAAGCTAGGCCACAATGAGCCCATAGCCTAGAATTTTCGATAGAGATAAAACTTACTGGGATTCAAATTCGACGAGGGATCCTAAGGACTCAGAAGCCGTCTCGGGGAGATCGATGAGTTTCTTGAGTGCAAGGAAATCTGAATCCCATCGGCGGTTCTGGTACCCGTATAACACCAATCCTTTGGATCTGGCCAACGCCCCAAGCTCTTTGGCTTGCTCGGAAGTTGCTGTGACAGGCTTGTCAACGAGTACTACACTTAAATGTTAGCCACTACCAGATACCTGAGATCTAATGCGTACCATGTTTTCCTGCTTCCAACGCTGCCTTCGCGAAAGGGTAGTGGGTTTCGTTAGGTGTACCTATGATAACGAGCTCAATTGATCCATCTTTTAGAACCTCATCGAGTGAGGTATGGATCTTGGTGGTAACACCGAAACGATCGTGCACTTTTCCACCGGGAGTCTTCGGGTTCCTCTCGAGCACCGCAGAGAGCTCGAATAACTCAGGAAGGGCTAAAACGAAGGGGACATGGAATGTCAAGCCAGCTAGTCCGACACCTAGGACACAAGTTTTGATGGGGGTGGACATGTTGGTTATGGTTGTGGTGGTTAGGAAGAGAGATGAAGCAGCATTTGTAACGGAGCGAGTCCGAAAAGATATATTACAGAGTCGTTACAAATATTCAGCGGGGGGCGAGAAAGGATCGCCCGGATGACGGTCCGGATCCGAGTCCTCAACCTTGACCACCATTATCTCCTTCAGTGCAAAAGTAGGCGAAGGATTGCTTTATTCCTTTCCCTCCTCCTGACTCTTTCAAGATGAACCCAGAAGATGATGCTTTGATTATCCCAGAAAGATGGGAAGAGATCTGCTTGACCAATCGACCTCTTTCTCAGACCGAGTTCGATGATATCTCAGCATCTCTGGTGTCTGATAGACGGCGCATCGCAGAATTGGAGGAGGTTATTTCCAAAGCTAAGGTTGAAAAGGATTCACTTTTGCTCCGAGTCCAACGTTTCCGCTTTGCCACTTCTGTTATCCGACGTTTGCCTAATGAGACGTTGGAGGAGATATTCATGCAGTCACTCCCCACCGCAGGATTACATCCGCTGCTTCGTGATAAATCTCCGGAAACTTTCCCCTGTCTACTATCCATCCCTGCTGTTTCAAGGCGGTGGAGGATGGTGGCCATGGGCCATTCACCATTCTGGTCATCGGTACATGTCACAGAAAGAAAGTCTGTCTTGGGGTCAAGAGCAGATGCTACTTAAACAATTACAGCTTTGCTCTCCCAACGACCTACGCGTGGTGTTTGATGACCTTTTGGGCATGTCTGAGTATACGGAGCGCATGTGCTCAATCATATCTCCATACCTGGTGCATTGCTCTGCCTTATCCGCGAGGCTGGGTGCAAGGGACCTTCACTTGCTCCTGAAAGAAGTTCAAACTTCTCCTGTCAATCTTCGTAGTCTCTGTGTGGGTTGCTACATCCCTCAGGATATTGTCCTGGCTGCCTTTCTGCAGAAGCAAGCCGCATCGATTGTGGAGCTTTGGGCCGACTCCCAGACATTCGCCAGTGTAAATGCTGTATGGTCGAAGTTGACTATATTTCGTGGATGCGCCGACAATCCCTCCCTGGGATCTATCTCAGAACATTTATCAGTCTTAGTGCACATGGAAAATCTGGTAGAGTGTGACCTTTACATTATAGAGGATGGAGACCATGTCGAGCATTCTAGGCAGCACACTCTTCCACACCTTCGTCGGCTCTCGCTGGAGATCTCTGCGCGAAACTCAGAATATTTCTTCTTGGCACTTTCCGCACCGAATCTGAGGGAAATCTCGGTTTCCGGAATCTTTGACGAGAGCAAATTATCTTCCTTGCACTCCTTCCTATCCTTTTCATCGTCCTCGCTTCGACGTTTCAGAGTGAAGGTACCCTACAAGATATCCTACAAAGGCTTGATACCCGTTCTCAAGGATCTACCATCTCTCGTCGATGTATTCGTTGACATCGCTCGGAAGGAGGAGGGGGATGCTACGGCCAATATTTTGACTCAGCCCGGCATGTTGCCAAACCTTCAAAGGGTTTATCATACTGCAGCTTTCCATGGCAAAAGATCGCATGGTATGATACTAGGAGAGCGAAAAGGCCTACAATTGCTACCTCCTACAGAATGGGACGACCGTGACGTAGGTCGTAATTTACTACACAGGCCACTCTCCTCGGTCTCTTCTCAAAATCATTCCCTCATACTTACTTAGCATTGTTCTAATGCCTACCCTTGCCTACGTCGCAACAGTTATCCTGTTTTATTACATAAAGCTCCATGTCCAAAGACAACTAGATATGTAGTCGTGAGTTTGTTCTTACTCCCTGTGACGCGGCGTCGGTACCATTGGCATTATTTTCTTTTCTGTCAATGGCAACACGCGTCTTATCATAATTTGACCCGACCTTATACACCGGTACAACCACATCAACTACAAATAATGCATAAACTACAGTGTCTACTTTTAACGCCACATTTCCTTCAAGTCATCACAGTTCAACATGCTCATTGCATCCCTTGCCCAGGTCGAAAACACCGGTGCTAGTGTCCGCCCTCAATCTGGCCCTATTTGTTGTTTCACCACTGGCCAGGACATCCGTAGACTTGACGAGCTGGGAAACAATGCGTGCTACAGCATGTGTGTTTGTGATGAAGGCGTCGTGGGCGAGGTTGTCGATGGTGTCGCAAGCTTGGTGGTAGCATTGATCCAGCTGCTCGCCAACGATACCGCCGAAAATGGCAGCTTGTTCTTCAGTCTTAAGGGCTCCTGCACCAGTAGCAACACCACCGGAGGGAATTCCTACGGCGAGGAAAGCGTCGTAGTCAGAGGAACCGGTGAAGCCATAGGCTGCGTGGGGGACTCCGTGCGCATCGAAGTCTGCCTGGAATACTAGAAATAGCGTAAAATGTGCCATAGGTTGAGGAAGGAGATACAACGAAAGAAGGATGGAAACGTACAGGATTCAATGACGGCGTCTCCGGCAGAGGGATCACGGTTGTTGGCTCCATTGCTATTATCACCGTCATAGATTCCATAGATGTAGTTAGGAGAGCTGAAAAGGTAAGTTAGGACTGAGTGTATAATGAAGGGGTGTGGGTAGATGTACATACGCAACCATGTCGTTCTGAGAGGTCAAAGCTTCATTCAGTAAGTCATTATGAGGACAGGATTGAGGACTTACATTGATATAGGCAGCAATCTTGGACCGCTCGGTCTCAGAAAGGTGCTCGACATAGTATTCCGAACCGACTAAACCGACTTCCTCGGTCGTCCACCAAGAGAATCTGACTGCGTTCGGCTGTCTCTTCCAAGGAAGGTTGAAAGGGGGATGAACTTGGAGAGAGTACGAGCGAGTTCTGCGACAAGAGCGCTTCCTGAGCCGTCGTCGTTGATACCAGGGCCGGCAGGGACAGAGTCAAGATGGGCACCAATATGAATAACGTTACTTTGGTTCCCCCACCTATGTAAACGCAGAGGAATTGTTAGAAGTCCGAATCAAGACCCCGAAGATTGACATGCTCACCAGCTCTGTGCGATAACATTGTCGGAGTATCCAATCTCCACAACACTATCCACAAACACAGTTGCTGGAATCACCTCTGGTTCCGTTCCGTTCAATCGGGCAACCAAAGGCTCGGCACTCTCCAATGAGATGAACAAAGAAGGAACAGACCGATCTGCATCCGTACCCAAACGCGATGAAACGACACCTCCTCCGCGAACATTGTTATAGACGATCAGTGCTGCAGCACCGGCATCCTTTGCGAGATTTGATTTGATCTCGAATGTGCAAGTTCCTCGAGAGACAAACGCAATCTTTCCCGCAACGTCGAGGCCCGTGTAATCGGCAGCATCACATCCGGCACCTACTGCACCACCTTCGTTGTCTCCAACCAGCACGAGGGGAGCAGAGACACCTTCTGCGGGTGTTGGCGGTGAATAGGAGAAGGCAGCAAATTGGTCGGCTGCGTATTCGACATTGTCGATAGACAACTCACGTCCGAAGAGCTCGAAACGGGGATAGGGTACGGTCTGGCGGTAGGTTTTGTATCCTGCCGCTTTGGCCAGTTTCTCGACATAGTTTGCGCTGGCGTTGTACCCACCGAGACCAAATGCTCTGGTGCCGTTATTGGCGTCGGCGAATGACTGAAGAGCACGGGAGTGTACCAATAAACCATCAATAGTCAAAGACTTGACCCAGGCTTCTGAGCTGAACGCTTGAGGCCACCAGGCAGCACTGACTGTGTTCAGGCCAGCGAGGGAGAGCGAGGACAGGAAGAAAGCACGCATTCTCGTCCAGGCAGCAACGTCGGGGAAGGGAGGAACCTAAGGTGGGTGAGGAAGCACACAACGGAGAACATCATCAACCTCGCGTTCTTATAATCATCGAAATACTTGGCATCCTACGACGGCATGAGGCACCAGGTCCCCAAGATTTTTATCCAATTTGTGAATGAGATCAAGAGATGTTCTACGAATCAGTCATCATTCGAAGGTACGGTCTTCGACCTATAAATTTGTGTTATAAGTTCTTTTCTATCATTTACTCTGGATCTCTCTGGACACATCGAAGAAATGAAGTAGTCCATTCTCACTCCAGACCAGAGAGAAAGACCCCTAGGAGCGACCTAGATAAGAGATGGACCTGGTACGATGCTCGGTGAGGTGGAAGTTGGCGGAAGAACACCCTCGGATTTGCGAGCCACATGCATGGTGCCTGCCACGCGACTCTCACGCGAGAAATTGATATGATAGGTATCTCAGTTTTCCTAGAGTTCCCAGTTACATACGACTACTATTTATGACTAGACTTCTCTATACCTATATATATGAGCCCCTGGGCTCGATGAACTTTGGTGTATGGGCCTCTGTAGGCAAATTATTCAGCCTCTACTACCCCCTCTCTTTCTTGGTATGGTGCCCATATATTTGCATTGCAACAACGTCTCTCATCCGCACGTCATCTGGCGTGGCCAACTGGATTCAATACCGCATGAATGTGTGTTCTTGGATCATTGAATGAAACTTACTCCCTGGTTTCTTCGATAAGATCCGAAACTCCCTCGCAGGCTCGATACAAGTACAACCTCTCGTTGGAGCCTAGGAGATATAGCGGGTCAGTAGTAAATTTTGTCTGAGATGCACTTCTCCATCTATGTTGTAACAACATCGAATTCATCTTATGTACGGGCAATTGGTTCATATCTGCATTCGCCCTATAGTTCAAACCGATGTGAGGTCAACTCATCACCAAGTATGCTGTTTCTTGAGTGGAAGGTGACAACGAGACATGGTCTTCTTTGTTGAGCTTCAGAGCCGCCACTGCCCTTCCTTGGGCCTCCTATTGGAGATACTACCTTCGATTGACGATGTCAAGTGACTCAAAAGTGACTCCCAACTTTCACTGGGAAGTGAAAAAGGCATCACTCTGGAGGATGGCGTGCAATCAATGATCCGACCTTCCCACTAACCAACATACCTTACCAGTTAAGCTCTTTGTGATCTTTATTCTTGATCTTGCTTTACTAAGAAATTACGGTCTCCAGAAACCCCATATCTATTACACTGCCTACCAACCCCTGGTGCGTGGCCCAAAGATTCCCGGAAGTCAACGCCACTCTCTCAAACAAAGACACAGCGAGCATTTCATACAACAGTCGCGTCCGTCTCTGTTCGTGTCATTTTCGGGTTTGGAGACCCATCAGCTGGTGGGGCGAATGTCAAGTCGAAAGACACGTTGATAGATCCCACGATTTCATCTGACTGTGAACGCCCTCGGGTGTTAAGTCTGAGTCTTTGATCAGCGGTGAAAGTTATAGCCTTCGAGAATCTTACATAGCCACTTTCTCTTCAACGTTAGTCCTGGTAGTAATACCCCGATGGAAGCAAACGAGACTCACACAATGTCAAAACATATATCTTGCTCAAGCACCAATGAACTGGTGTCCTACAAGATCGACATAGCATTAGCGCTCTCGAACACGCTGTATCCTCCACGACGCACCACCAAAACCTCTCCGGCTTAACCATATGAAGAACCAAACACACTGTTTGAACCAAAGTGACAAGTACCCCTCTTGTGACAACGTAGATGAAGAGTCTTTGCACAATGTTCTTCGTCCTGTGTTTCTGATCAGTATTATTGCTGTGGTGCCACGGCAAGTGAAAGAGAAGTACGCACGCTTGAAAATATATCTTCCCAGGAGAGAGAAAGATTGAGAGACAAATAGTCGTAGCCCCATCTGTTATTGTTGCTAACGCCATTGCGACTGGGCTCATCACCTACCCTCAGCATCCCTCTTGAGTAACAAACTGCAGGACAACATGGAAGGACTGACTAGGTTAAGAGGAAATTCTCCRGTGATGGAGCTCTCTCGCAGATGCCTGAATGCAGTCACTACGTGYGTATCATATTCAGTGGCATTGCACGATTAAATCAATCCGCTGGAAACAGACCTAGATAGCACCCTTTTATGTAGAATAATGAGAACTTGCGAGACCGACATTCTGAAGAACAAGCTCGTACCGAATGCCCCAGTGGTAACCAAAATCTACACACCAAGTAAGGACCTAGTACAAAATAAACAATAACCATCCACTAACCATTAGCAAGAGGGTGACTGTCATCCATCTAGGTTTCACTACCGGGCCCTACCCAGTCGGAATGTGGATACAAAATGAAATAGACCGAAGCTCACAGAAATAAATCCTAGTAACGAAGAACATCTGAACTCTGTCAAGTGACAAGAAATAAGAAGTGAAATCGAAAGTAGAACAAACTGATGCTACATACAAGAAGGTCGCGACAGCAGTAAGCACCGAATCTGCTGCTAATTTCCTATTCCGTTATCAAGTAAACACAGACGCATTGTGCAAGAAGAGTCACAATATATACTTCATCAAAGAACTAGATTCCAATCCGCCATAAGGCTACAAGTAGAAATCTCAGCACTGTGTCAGTCACGRAAAGAAATGAAACATACCAGGAAACCACGAACGATTGAAATGTGGATCGCGGTGTTGGCAATATTAATCGACCTTCAGAAACGTCCAAGATCATTGAGAACATCGTTTTTCAAAAGACCGGAAGAGACCTTTCTTACACGAGCAAGCCCACCTATATAGCACGACTTGGTCAGATGTGCGATATGAAAGAAGTGAGGACCCACGAAGAGATAAAGSCCCCAACCATCTTTCCTCCCGGACCTCATCGCATACGTCCAAGCCTCCACCCCACCCAAGAGGAGAAACCTTCGCATACGAGCGTTAGTTCCGTACTATGAACCCAAGGATGTTTCACCGAACAAGGTTGAAAGTAATACTGCTACTCGTGGGAGAAGTTAAAACAAAGAGAACAGACGTTCATGGGTCGAGCTCACCCGCATAAATGGCATCAATCGAATCATTAGGAATAGGAAAGGGGGATGTCGACTCCATAAACGACTAGAAGAGAGAAATGGGAGAAGATAGGAGGAAGGACAGAAACCCTCTATATGTACATGAACCGTCCCGAGCGGAGAGTGAGCGCCCAAGGGATGTTAGTCAACCAAAAGCGCCTGGATTCATAATCCACAATCACTTGAACGTGGGTCATAACATCGCCTTCGTGTATTTTTCAGGAATTCGCACGAACGAAGTGAGACCGTCAAGTTTCATGAACACTCCAGCCGTTCACTGGACATTATAAATCGACCGGACACCCTGGAGAGATTCGATACACTTACATTGTGGTGAGTCACGTCCCCCTTCTGCATCACCGGAACCATATTTAGCTTGACCCAGGGATCAGCACGCTTGATAAGACGAGGGAATAATTCGTGGATTTCCCGCAAGACGCCGCTTCGCAAGAGTCCCTGGGCCTTGAAACTGACAGAGGCTTATCCCGTTCCACCTCTACGAAACCACAATGTGTCAATCCCTGCTCACATTCAGCCTCATGGTGAATTGCACCTGATACCATTGATAGGACACCTTCGCTCGTGTGATCCAACCGCTCCCAAGATCTAAGACACCATAGTCTAATTGAAGTCAGTCGAGAGTTGGAAAAGAGCCATTCACATTCCCTGGTAGAGTTTGGGCTACTGCAATAGTACGGAGAGAGCTTAGCGACGCTGAAATACACCTAGTAGAGAGATGACAGTCAATCATTATGATTACATGGCGAACAACAGTAGAAGAAAATCTTACACTAGCGCCTTCTTTCCTTTTTCCATTGTGCGTACTTAATTCCAAGAAGCAGAGCCGGAGGACTGGGTTTCCATGATGGCACTGGAAGCAGGAGAAGATGGCGGAGGAGACTGAAGTCTGAGAACGACATCCAATGAGACCAGCGCACGTCGATAGTTCTTTGCATCAAACACTAGAATAGCTTCCATGGGCTAGATGTCCTTCCTTGGTAGAACCGCTGAGATCTAAGGGATCAATGTTCGTAGTTTCAAGGCAGAGCACTGGTCCGTCACTCATACGGATAAATGGGCAATGCATGTTCACTAGGGGATCTGGTGCTCGAATTGCGATCGGCTCCGGGAGCTTTTCCAATTAAAAGGGAGCGAATAACAGAATGGTACCCGATGGAATTCTGAGAGACGTACAGTGTTCGCAATTCATCTATACATGCATATGGATTCAAAGCACGGAGGGGAAGGGACAACCGTTGTACCATCCTCTGCAGACTGCGCATTGCCCCTTTTGATTAAAAACTGGCGGTGGTACGGAGAGTACTTTCCATCTTAGTGAGAGCCCCTACAATACTGTTTCAAGTTTCGCGATGGTTAACAAAGGAGACGGAAGGGGTGCTAACAAAGATGGTGCAATTTCCAC
>LBLO01000300.1:0-32345 GCA_004354395.1 Chondrostereum purpureum | reverse complement strand
AGGGGATTTTAGGAGAGACGAAGAGGTACCTGACTGGGGATACATTGACTGAGGCTGACGTGAGGTTGTTTACCACTATGGTGAGCCTCTCCATCCCCCTTTGTCATGCCCTGTGCCTAGAAAACTGCAGATCCGGTTCGACCCCGTATACTTCCATCTCTTCAAATGCAACATCAAGAGCATCAGAGACGGATATCCAAATATTCATCTGTGCGTCCCCTCCTACACCTGTTTCCTCTTCTAACACAACACTCGGGAATGCAGTTGGATGAGGAAACTATACCATGAACATCCCACAGGCGCATTCAAAGCTACGACCAATTTTGAACATATTAAAACACATTATTTCTGGTCCTTCCTCATGGTTCGTTGGTCTTTGTTTCTCGTTCGAGAGGAGGAGATGCGTGGAAGCTGATAGTAGTACCTAACCGCTTTCAGATCAATCCAAATCGTGTTATCCCTACAGGCCCACATCCAAATATACAACCGTTGTAGTAAAAAGAAGGGGACTGGAGCACATCTTCCTCGCGTGGTCTTTTTTTAATTTTAGTTATTTTACACCGGGGATGGTGTGTGTCTCTCTGCCTTTTCTCCATCTACCCCTTCATACAAGTGGGCATGTCAAAACTCACCTAAAGGTGGGTAGTAGTAGACAAATACACGCCGCTGTATATTTATACATCTTTGATCCAAACTGAAAACAAAAAAACACAAACATCCCACGGAAAATTATGAAATATCATTTGCAGATGTAGTAATGTTAAGCGGAAAGGAAATCTCTTTCATGGGCAGCAGATCCTGTGCATTCAAGTCCTGGTGGTAGTGTAAGTAATGTCCCATGAACTCAATTCTGCCNTCTGGTTGTGAGTGGATGGTACACCCGCCAATATGGGGTGGTTCCAGTACCAAGAACAGCCTCATACGAATCCGTTTTCGGACACCATAAGATAATACGGCAGACAACACTACGGCTAGGGACATGGTGTTCAACTCCAGCAGGAATATCAACCCTTGGGAGATTGCAGGAAGAAACAAGGCGACTGAAAACGGCAAGTCGTCGTTGGGTACCCCTTAAAGCTTCTCTTTGCATCCTCGGATTAAAATGAGTGTTTTCACGCGATTGCGGGCATGTTCCTTGTCGACTTCAACACGATTTCAGTGCCCATCCCTCATCCAGACTTGCAAGAGCATCCAAAAGTGTACACAAGACAACCATAGAGCTGCGACTACGATCTCGAGATATTTTGATACGCAATACTTTGAATCTCGTACTCCATTAGAAATAGCTTCTCTCGTTCTCTCTCCATCCATCTAAAAANGAAGATTAATACTAGACACGGGAGGGAGAGGCACGGACGCACATTAGAAGTTCATTCGTGTAATCTCGAACGAGTCCCACAGACTCTGTGTCCATTGACGARTTCAAAACCATTTGTGGGAGCGTCACTGTGAAGCAGGGTTATTGTGATAGATCGAAGGGAGATTTCACAACGCACCTAGCATCCGTAATAAATGCTCCGCCCCATAGATCTGGCTTATATCCTTCTGCTCTCCATCCTTGTCGGTTATGTATTTCTTTCGGATGCTTGCATATTGCGGCCTGGTAAGCAATTAGACAAAATGGACGGGTCAATAGCAGAGAGGGAAATGTGCCTTTCTGCCCGGTAGAGCAAATTCGCGCCGAGTGCTCTGTTGAAGTAGGTTTGTAAACCCGAGATGATGGTATGCCCAAGGATTTCTGGATCTTTGAGTCTGTGATAAAGAGTCAAGCTACAGTCACTGGGAAAGCGGGACTGGGAACATACCCGCCGGGTTTCTCAGTCATGACGTAGAGTTCGAAATCTTCTAAGATCTTTTGCACGGACGGCGATCGGGGTAATGATACTAACTATAGTCTCTCGTGGATTAGAAGGCTATACAGGAGCGTGTGGCTGGATTACCTGAGTATTCTTCGTAATAGCTTCCCAGTCGTCTACGAGTTGGACTTTGAGGATTTCTGGGACGTTCACCTTCATGTCGGGTTTCTTCGATAGTTCATCCTAGGAAAACCGTTCAATAGGTGTTGATGTGTAATGAGGAAAGGTATTGACCTCGTCACGACCTCGTTTCTGGCCCCTTGAGCCATCCTTCCTCGCACCTCTCACCAATGAAGATGTTGCCACTGAAGCACCGTCCTTTGCTGGCCACATTTCTAAATGAATGGCCTGCATAAGAATGTTTGTAAGCCACACACCTTTGACATTCCCCTTTGCAGCAGCGTTCTTATTTGCTGTATGTTCTCCCTGGATCAATTTCTTCTGCAATGCAATATTCTCCTCGTTGAACTTGAGTAACCTGCTAGCTGGGACATATTCATCCCATCTATTGCAATCATTAACACCCNATCCAGTRATTGKGAATATAYTYCCTGGACGAACGTTTGCTTCCAGCCCTTGTAATGTACAAAGTAGTGTGTTCCCGCAACGCCTGTCAGAGTGTCGTTCTCGTCGAACTCTTTGGTCTTCAGGATTTTGGCCTCGTAGATGAGWGGGCCATGGTAGCATAAGCATTTTTCATTTGTGTTGAAGATAGGTTGGGTAGAGGAGGAGGATGTGGAGGCCTCGGCCATGATGGCGGTGGTTAGGATTCAGGAGTTGTGATGTCACGCGTTTTCCTACGCGTCTTTTAGTACGATCACGTTCCCCGCTCGAGGATCTTTCGTCGAGTTTAAGTTATCACGTTGCTTTTCTGTAGCAGATACCGTTAGGAATGGAGGTAAGTAATATTGGGCACTATCGGACTTTACTGAGACTTCCCCTGTTTGTCAATAGCCTTGAATTTAACTTGACCTACGCATCTCCCCAGAACATACTATATATCTATAGATATCATGCCGCGCAAGTACGCCAGAAAACAAGCTTCTACTCGATTTCCTTTGGGTGATGAAGTCGAAACGGAAAGTTGCCAAAATTCGCCGACCGGTTTTTAATCAAGGAGTACTCAGTCCATTTTGAATACAGATCATTAGGGTGGAAAGACTAGAAACACGGTGTTACAAGAATGAGTCTTCAGCGATTCATCGACTGGGAGATCTTGTAGAGGAATATCGTTCCATCTCTGTCCTTACCCTCATGCTGGAGGTGTTGCTGCACTTCATGGAGGTACCAATAACTGTCGAAATGTGTCCCTCGCACGCTGGTGTATGCTTAGCTGCGGTCACAGCCTTCACCCGGGGAGTCGATGCAATTCATTGCAGTGAAAACGCCAGTGATCCTCGAATCCGACATCTGCTGGAGAGGGTGCTGACCTCTAGGGAGAACTGGACACGGATATCCTCCTGGATATCGGGGTTGATTGCGAGCTTGCTGGTAGATGAACCTACAGGAGGGAGAGTTCGCGATATCATGTTAACCGCACTAGATAACTTTGTGACTACCCTCACAGAGTGTCCCCCGGCTTTCTCTGAGGCCATCGCGAATGCTCCTGNCTTTGCCAAAGTCCTCACGAGACTATGGGTCTCCGAGGAGGACCGCGAAACCCTCACAAACTCTCTTCCGTCCCTCTTCCTCGCAATTCCCGCTGACGGAAAGGCATTTCAACGCTTGCTGGAGATCTTCCTGGACACGGTACAAGGCACACCTTCAGACATCGCGGAGATGTGTCTGCGGCACACTTACCTTGCCCGAGATCGTTCTATCGATGGGAACGTCGGGAGGGATGTTGGGAGGATCTTCGGCATGATGTACAAGCTATCGGGTGCAAAACCTGATATAGCAGAGCAGTTCTATTCCCATGGTCGATCACTGTCGTATTGGAGCATTTACTTTTGTTCGACCCGGATGACGGGGGAGCAGAAATACTTTGGATACCTCTCGCGCTTTCCTTAATCCTGCAGCCCCTCAACACCTGCCGTCCTGTCTACATGTATCAGGCGTTGGAAGCGGGTCTTATTCCCTGCATGGTGTCTCTGGAACGCACGATAGCCAAAGCGACATCGAAGAAGGAGAGCCGGATAGCGCATCTTGTAGGAGAATTGTTCACTGGGATGCACGTCTACCGAGGTCTATTCAACTACTCTGTTTTACGCGCAGCATACAGGACCGTGGTCGAGGTGGCAGGTACACTGGATCAGGACAAACCGCGGTGGTATCCACTGTGCGGCACGATCTGCGAAGACGATTGGATTCTTATGGAGTGCTTGGTTGTAGAGCAAAAGCAGTATTTGGATGCGTTCAGAGCGGCGGAGAAACCCAGATGTTGTAACCCTCAAGTAAGCACTGTCAACGGTTTTACGACCTGTGTGCTAAAGAGGAACTAGTGTCGTCATCGCCGTTCTTTGAAAGTGTGCGAAGGTTGCCGGACAGTAACATACTGCTCTACCAATTGCCAGAGGATCATGCGGGACAATCATAAACCCTCCTGTCGGGTCGAAACACTCAGTGAGTCCTTTTCCATCGCTATGATCGTAGTTTGAGGTACTCAACCTGGCATTAGCGACTAAGGGCGGTGAGACACAACTACGCTGGAGGGAAAGATTGTTCTATCTCTATATGACGAGAGATCATCTCACGAAAGAGTATGAAGACATCGTTTCGAAGGTACAGATGTGTCAAGCGGGAGGATTATCCGAGTTGGACACGGTTGTTATGATAGATTTCACTGACGGCCCACCTCAAATACTGGTGGACAACAATCAAGTTATTCTATCAGACCACACTGGTAAGGTGCTAGGCTACTCATCGTGTTCTTTGAAAGAGGGTGTGGGCAGTATTTGCGGGCAATTTCCAGCAGGAGACAACGAGAACTTTATCATATTTCTTTAGTCACTATATATCCAACTAATCATACACTCATATGATGTTCCCACTCTTACCGATATAGAGGCTCATAGAGGTTCAAGTAATCACCTACTAGGAAGGCAAAGGAAGAAAGATTGCATACCAAATACATATCATGAGAAAGAGAGTGATGCCATGTCGTTTATCAGTGATGTTTCGTCCAGTTTCATGTCTTCCATCTGCTTCAACGCATTCTTTTTTTTTGTATTTGGTGAAGCAGAATTCATGGAGGAAGTTTTATCATTCCTCTGCTGCTTCGCACGGCGTTCTTCTTGATGCTTCCTCTTCTCCTTCGTCTTCCCACCCCCACTCTTCTTGCTGCTGATCCTGGTCAACGCTCGCTTCGTTTCCCCATCGGGGAAACCATTGAGGTCGTAATACGCCGTAGCGTATTCGAGGAGCCTGGAGAAATATATGAGACCTTGTCTGATGGAAAGGGTGAGAGCCTAAGACATACCATTCAGGTCTCACTTCCGAAACAGTCCGGATGTATGGCCGTTTGGTGAGCACAAACTCGTTGAAGATGACCCACTCAGGTTGGGTGTCCAGTCCACAAGAGGGATGTAGCGACACAAGCTATCCGCCCACATCAGCTTGATTTCAAAGACATAGAAAGAAAACGTACCTGATTGTCCTTAACAGTCAAATAATCCCCCTTGCCACCTTCTTTGTGTGCTACCTGCATGAAGAATCCACAAACAAGCGCTTTCGGAATATTGATATGTAACTTCGTCTCGTCGCTCAAAGAGATCAGTTCGACTTCAAATTTCTCCATCGTCCGTTGAAGTTGTGCTCGCACATTGTCCGCCTGTGTTAGGGCTCTCTGTGAGAGGAAGTTTTGCCAGGTCCAATTCTTGTCATACAGATCTGAGATTGAAGGGGCTGTCAGTCAACCAGGAAAACATACGGCAACGGAGAACCCACTCTGCTGATATTCGTTGTACACATTCAACATGGTCAAATGATCACCGTCTGGTACAGTTAGCATAGCTTTAGCAGCATCTGCTTGTGATCTTGCATTGGGTGGACGGATGAACACATTCGGAACTAAATTAAAGAATCAGAGATAAGAAGAGGAATTGGAAAGGCATGCAGACATACCGGACAACATAGCAGTGATGGTTAGCATCTCGTTGGAGCATTTGAATTCAGGGCTGACGATGAGCATTTTGGCGAGCTGAGATGTGGAATAAGTGGCGACAAGGAGGATGGGTGTAAGGAAAGGGCGCGTGCCTGAGGATCCAGAGGGAACTCTGCCATGATCGCACCGAGGGGCGTCATTTCACCGTTATCGTCCAAAGCAGCGAGGTAGTTGAGTAGTTCGAGAGCACGCATGAGTGTCTCTGGTGCGGGTGCGTCGACGTAGTCAAATCTCACGAGATCCTGCAGTATGGTGAGTACAAGACGACAACTGAAGCGACTAAATATATACCTTGATCCCCAACTTGACCAACTCTAGTACTGTAATACTGAGATTACACCTCAGAATCTCGGGGTACGTCTGCTCCTCTAGCTCAGTCATAAAGTCCTTCTCCGTATACAACCGGAAACATTTTCCAGGTCGTGTTCTTCCAGCACGTCCAGCCCTCTGCTGCGCTGACGCCTTCGAGATTGGACTGACAAGCAAAGTCTCCACACGAATACGTGGGTTGTAGACCTTCTGTTTGGAGAATCCAGGATCAACGACGTAGACAATTCCGTCTATTGTCAATGAGGTCTCAGCAATGTTGGTCGATACTACGACCTTGCGACCTGCTGGACCACCAGGATTGAGAGGCGCTGGTGCCGAGTCGAAGATTCGTTGTTGCTGGGCTGGTGGGAGGGAAGAGTACAACGGAATGCAAATCAAAGGGCCAACGGACTCAGAATATTGGTTTATGAGATCATCTGAGTCAAGTTTGATCTTTCTGCAAGCGTCTTCAATCTCCTCCTCTCCTGTCAAGAACAAGAGAATGTCTCCTGGATCTTCTGCACGATGGATCATCATCACTGTCCGTATCGCAGCCTCGAAGTAGTCCGGTTCCGGCTCTTGCGTATAGAACACCTCGACAGGATGTGTTCTCCCGGGAACTTTGAATAACGGTGCGGGTTTGCCTTTCTTGACGCTGAAGTATTTTTGGAACTTTTCAGCGTCGAGGGTGGCGGACATGATCACGATTTTGAGGTCGGGGCGGCGTTGAGAAAGGNCCTTTAGAAGACCCATGAGGATATCGGTAGCGAGTGTACGTTCGTGGGCTTCGTCGAGAATGATGGTGGAATAACGCTGGAGGTCGGGGTCATTCATGGCTTCTCGCAGAAGCATACCATCGGTCATGTATTTGAGGAATGTTGTCCCGGGTTCCGTCATATCTTCGAAACGGATGGAATATCCAACTTGTTTGCCTAATGGAACTGTACGGAGACTGTTAGCAAATCGAAGGATGTTTCGGAATGGGACTCACCATCCATCTCTTCAGCTACACGCTTGGCCACAGACATCGCGGCCACTCGTCTGGGCTGTGTACACGCCACAAGCTTCCCTCTGGTGTGTGGTAGGTCGGAAAACGCTACGAACTGGGGAATTCTGTGGACAATAGTTAGATTTGGTGTCAAAAACAAGATTTTTAACATACTGAGTTGTCTTCCCTGATCCTGTCTCTCCGACCATGACTACAATCTGGTTTTCACTGAACTACAGAAAAATTAGTCCATCCTTTTCTACACAGAAGGAAAAGCTCGATCCCTTCCTGAAAGAGCTAGGCCAAAACACGCACTATTTTATAGAATTCCTCCATCTGGCCAAATACAGGTAGTTTCTTCCTGGATTCGAGGATTCTCTTGTATCCTGGTGTGTGAGGGATTTTGGTGAAAGGATTGACTTCATGTTCCATTGCTTTATGGACCTGCGCTGCAGTCACTTTTCCTGGCAGGAAGCCAAAGAGTGGTTCGTTGGCGCTCAGATTTTTTGAGGATCCAGCGTCATTCTTTGGTTTGGGGTGGGCAAGGTATGGGTTATTCGACATAGTAGAGGTAAGATCTCACAAGGGGCAAGATACAGTATCGTTCCAGGCAAAATACTGACAGTAGGCTAAGTTTTTGTAAATTCGAAACAGTGTCTTAGTCTAATGCCAGCGTAATGATAGCGCCAATACTATATGCTTTCTTGCACCTTGTGAGAGAGAGATGCTCGGAGCGTGGGAAGTCTTCCCCGTTCCAATAGCTCGTTTGCTGACATAATTGGTGATCTTCCCATCGGCGGGCCCATGCCAGGCCAGTCTACAAATATTCCAAGGGAAGGAGGATGGAGATGCCATAGCTTTCATTAATACTGGAAGCACTTTACGGAGGTGAAGACCTTTTGAACTGCGGTGTTACCATACTAGGAGACGCCACAATTAAAGCGCTTCACTGTGTCAACACTGTCTTCCTTCCGACTGTGGTCAAAGATCTTTGAAGCTGTATGTATGATACTTGGAGGGTTTTCTATTACACTTTCTCGAAAAAGGTTGATGTTTTGTCTGATATGAACTGGATACGAACTTTTGAACTTGCACCATCATTGCCGTTCATGATCAGTGGATGAAGATCCAACATGTGCGACACATGATAGGTCTACACTCTGAAGAAACAGCGAAAGGCGCATGTATCATTATTCAAGACCATAAAGACAATCCAAGTACGCAAACTAGTTTTCCGGCGTATCAATATCCAAGGAAGGAACTGCGACGCCACGCCGGCCTGGTGGAACTGAATGGTGTGGGACATGCAATTGGATTAAGATACTGTACAGTGCTTACTTATTACTCTGGATAGCGTTCACTTACTAGCCTGCAAATTGAACGTCGTTGTGTAGAATTGACACTCTGTCTTCAGTGCATCCACAATATCCTCCCCCTTCTTAAAGCCATGCCCTTCTCCAGGGTATATTTTCATCTCGACGGTGCCGCCTCTGCCTTTTATATGATCATAGATTGCCTGAGCCTGATCCGGAGGCACAACCTCATCATCTCCACCTTGAAGAAGCTAAAATATGAACAATATAAGCCCCGACATCTGGGAATAACAGAGGTCTTTGCACGTACCAATAACGGAGAGACAATCTTATCAACTGAGTTGATCGGTGACCTCGCTTTGTAAACTTCTGGGATCTCCTCATATGTTCCCCCGAGAAGCTTGGTCCCGTAGTTCGCCTCGAATTTGTGCGTCCCATCTGGGTCAGCAAACATTTTGACAAGATCAGAGATGCCATACAGGGACGTGGCAACAGCGATGGCAGAGACATCTGGTACTGTAGTGAGGGCTGCCAGAGCAACGTATCCTCCAGCCGATCCACCTCTAACTGCAAGCCGTTTACGGTCAACGAGGGAGTAGGGTGGCTGGGAGATGGCTACGGCAGCATCCACGACGTCCACTGCGTCCAGGACACCCCAGTTTCCGGCCAACCGCTCGATGTAGTCGCGTCCATACCCAGAAGAGCCTGCTGATATGTTAGAACTCAAGCCAATGCCAGAAGCGAATAACAGACCTTCGTAGTTAACGTCAAGCCTAGTAGTTGGATCAGTGAAAGAGGATCTTGGATAAACAACGAAAGCTCACCATGCCCAGCCTCTTGTTGTAAAATACTGTATAGTCCAATTGACTTCCTGCAATGTGAGGGAGGTGGGACCTCCGTGAGCGTCTACAACACAAGGAGGCTTCTCTCCGTCGATACTAGATCCGGAATAGTCTGGATTGTATGGTGGATAAAAGATGGCATAAACCACCCTTCCGTCTGGTGGAAGTGTCAGAGTCATAGGCTGGGGAGAGGAAACCAGTTTGGCGAAACAGGCAGTCTTAACCAGCGCCGCTGACTCCCTGAGTACAACAAAATCGGCGGAAGGGCCCTCGTGCAGAGAGACAGTGCACTTGACTATCGACATACTCTCGTAAGTCTTTAAGCCAACGAACACGGCGGAGTGGTCCGATCGGGACACTGCACGTATATTCATGATGGAGGCGTAGGGATTGTCGATAGGAACTTTGGTACCGTCCTCCACGTTAATCACATACATCAATTTGCCCCCGTCCTTGATAGCCGTGAAAATAGACCATTGCCCTTCCTCATCAAGAGGCGCGTAGAAAGACCATCCCAACTGCCAGGCAGGTTCGGAGAAGTCCTGTTCCAGAGGGGTTTTCAGAACGGGAGTTGCTTCACCTCCTACGGTATATTTCCAAGGATTCGCATACCCAGAGACATCGCTGATGAAGAGGACTGTGGTATTCGAAGCCCAAAGAGGAAATGCGGCACTGACTTCTGATGTCTTTCCGGCGAAATGGATGTCGTTTTGCACCGATACCGATCCAGATGAATCTAGGACGACATCCCCTATATGAAGCTCTCCGCCCTCCCAAGGCATGTCAGCCAGAGACCACTGCTGCCATACCAGATACTTTCCATCTGGAGAGAATCTTGGTGACGCGTAGAAATCCGTTCCGGAGACCAAAGTAGAAACAGTTTTGGTTTGGGCGTTAATGATGCATAGGGTGTTCACAACCTCGAGAGGTAGAGGGTGTGTATGATCTTCCAGGACGGCAACGATGATATCGTCGCTGCTGGGATGGATATCAAAGTCGGCGTATCGGTATACGTCGCTCTCTTCACTGATGATGAGTACCTTTCGTGGAAGAATACAGCGTTGAAACACAAACCTGGAGTGATAGGTTCGGCGTCTCCGCCGACTTCGCTTTTATACACCCTTCCGTCTGTAAAATTGGAGTAGTACAGAAAACCATTGTGSACTCTTGCCGCTCCTCCGCCGTAGTCATATACGCCAGTAGCGACGTTAGCGTCTGGCCCTACGATGTCCTTTCCAGATTGTAAATCGACTACAACGGTTCTTCCTCCTTCAGCAGGCCTGCTTTCTAGATAATAAATCGCAGATGTTGATTCATCGACCAGGACATCTGCACCACGAGGCTCTATAGCCAGAAAGCATTAGCAGGCAGTTCTTGACACTGTAGAACCTGACACTTACCGTGTCAGCTATAGACGCAGCAGTAATGGGGGAAGACCAAGTTCCGTAGGGAGCAGTTKTCATGGYGGYTAGATGGATGCAAGATRAAGATGTGGATAAGAAATGCCTCGTCGCCTTGTGTTACCTTTTAAAGTCCTCAACACCAACCCCATTTCCGGTTTTGGGGTGCGTTAAGAACTCCGACCTTGACAATACTGATGAAACCATGATAATATGGGACGTCAAAGTTGTTGTAGTGACACTGTGAATGGGCGCGGAGATGAAAACTCCTAAAAGCACCACTTCGAGACTGCATATACATTGGTCCTGAGGCCACCTCAACGCCGACGCACTCAATACAAAGGGTCAAATTCTATGGTGCATGTGTCCACCTCGTTGTGCTCTTCACCTGTCCATCGATTTATTGGTCCAATGTAAAGGGAGGAGAACATGCGTATGACCTTACCCTAGAACTTATGGGAGAGAATGTTCATTAAACTCAAATCGAACTCGTGCTCTGGTCGCTTCTCCACAGGGATACAGCATGAGCGATGTCAAAGAGTAGTGAAGTCAATATTTACTCACCTGTTCTGTTTCATTCTAACTGAACCGACAGTTCTTGTGGTACGTCTTGTTTGTATATTCATTGTTAATTATATCGATTTCTTATGCAGAATAGCGAGTACCAGTCTCCAATGACTCGTGAGTGGCGATGAAGGCGCAAATAAAGTGATTCCAGGACCCGAGTGCATACGATGTGTCGGACCGTAATTAGCTTCCATGGGACCCGCGTAAATTATATTCACTTTCTTCCCATATCATGTTTGGATTTCGACCTACTCGCTGTTTACGCGGAGACGGCAATGGGTGGCTAGCTCGACAGTTCTCTGACCCGTATGTGAAGAAACGTGCCATGGAAAAAATGCCCTCTCGTGCTGCTTTCAAGCTCCTTGAAATGGAAGAACAGCATCGATTTTTGGACCATCCGGATGTACGTGTCGTAGTCGACCTTGGAGCGGCACCTGGAGGATGGAGTCAGGCAGTGAGCAGAAAACTGGGCCTCAAGGGGTCATTACGCAACGAGAGTGGGAAAGTTGGAGAGGGATCGGGGGNATGGAGCGACTCTTTGGTCCCCAAACCTAGAGAACGCGAGAAGAAAAAGGTTAATGGAATGACGAAATGGGTTAACGTTCGGGATCCAGAGCTAGATATGCCAGGGAAAGCTTATGACCCACTGAATATCGACAATCTGTTGGAAGAAGATCTAGGGGACGAACGAGAGCTGCCACAGTCCGGAAGAGGACTGATCATTGCAGTTGACTTGGACCACCTTCATTGGCGTCCCCCTGGGGTCTATCGAATACAGGGTGACTTTCTTCAGAAGTCAACGGAGAAAGAGATTGAAAGGGTCATACGTACGCACGCCAACTTAAATGGGGGGAAAGTCGACGTCGTGTTAAGTGACATGGCTGCAAATGTCACCGGGAATAAAGACGCAGATATTCAAAATGGCTTGCACTTATGTTATGCAGCTTTTGGTTTCGCTAGAAAACACCTCAGGAGCGCTGCGAGCTCGGGCAGAGAGTTGGGAGGTACTTTGTTGTATGTCTGTTTATATGTTGCCGTTTGTAGTAAGAGCTAATATGCCCTTCCCGTTAGAATGAAGCACTTTGCACACCCAGAACTGGAAGCATTTCGCAAAGACCAGCTTTTCCCTTGCTTCAAACAAGTCCGCTATCTGAAACCACCCTCGAGTCGAAAAGACTCGAGCGAAGGTTACTGGTTATGTAGGGGATTCACTCCCCAAGCGCCGGGTTTGGAGGGAGACTATTTCGGGTTATCTGAGGACGCAAGGTTAGACCCTTACGACGACCGACCATAGAAAGTTACAACTGGACTATATATATGAGATGGCATCCTCCAGCACTCGGACTCCATCATATGAAACCTGCTGCATTTCTCACTGTCAGTGCCACAGACTCGATTATCTAGCCTGGGTGAAGTCTGGCTCGCATGAGAATACTGTACTATTACGAGGGATAATGAGCGGCCGGAACTGAGGTCCCTATGACTGAACCGACAGGGAGTCCTGCTTTAAACGACACTCATCCCTTCCAAGTTCCAAATCATAATTTGCATGTCCGATTATAATATATTTTGTCAACGAAGAAAGAATATAATTTACACATGATCAAAAAAGCAGCTATTCTTCCGAGTAGGGAGGTATTGTATGTATATCAGAGAGAGTGAGAGACCTACGTTTCATTACGACAGAGAAAAGGGACGGTATAGAATGATGATTTTGTATATGTACAACTGCGGATGGGGAATACGAAAGCGAAAGCAAACGAGACCAGACAAGGAGACGAAGGACCGCRACATATGTAGTGGGYACGCAACATGGAACACGGGGGAGCTTTTYAAGTAGCGGTAGCGGGATGAGAATGTGTATGGGGGCTAGGGGATTCCGAGGATACACCCTACGAAGGATTGCCTAGGTGAGATAGGAAATATATTAAGGCTGAAGAGAATACATACCTTTGATCGACAAGCAGGACAGTTATTCTTCCCGGTTTGCAACCATCGGTCAACACACTCCTGGTGGAACGCGTGTCGGCAGCTCATCACTCTGATCTTGTTATCCTCATCGTAATCTTCCAGACAGATAAGACACTACAAACCCTAGTTAATTTCCAGTCAACAAGTCAAAGAGAACACTGCTCTCACCCTATCAACGCAATTCGACGAAATTTTTCCGTCGTTCTCAGCTTGCTTCAAGTCTGGCGTGCCAATTACCTCCAATCCCGACTTCTCAATCTCTTCTTGTGACGCCGTAGGTGGTTTGACTTGTCCCAAAAGCTCAGCGAGCTCTTGTAGAGCTTCGAACGAGTCGAGGTTATGTTCACCGTTCGTGAATATGCTATGGTCGGGAGGATAATATCCTACAATAGAGTGTGAGAATGCGTAGATAAGAGTAAGAAGACCCGGTGAATTACCTCCGATGACATAGATCAAGAATGTCCTCGAACCAACCGTATCCAGTGGTGGGAAACCGTGGGGCAATTCTGGCCTAGGGCCTGATGCTGGTGTTGTTGCAGGTTGGGACGGCGATGCAGCTGCACCCCGAANGCCCCGTAGCACACTCCTCCACCGCCGGCCATCGTTGGTTGCAGTTGCCTCTGCATTATCCGGAGCAGGGGGTACGCCAAACGCCTCTGTATCATCAGCTTGAGTTCGAGGGTGCGCTTCGGGGCGGAATTGTAGGTTGACGGATTGTAATCCAACGACGATCACGGGCACGACTGTAGTTGTCAGGATGGACTCATCTGTCGACGTTGAAATGGGAGCAGTAGTAGTAGAAGTTGGCGCATTGAAAAGAGGTGGTTCATCTGAATCTGTTACAGGAGGATGTGAAGAGGGTGCCCTAGGTGGCGGCGAAGTCATAGCAGGGAATCTGTACAAACGCCACCAATTCACCCGTCCATTGTTGTTATCCCYAGGCGGAGTTGGAGAGGACGTAGGAGGTGGTATGTTTTCGACTTCAGGATCCGATACCTGATCGTCTCTCTCCTCAAGTTCATCGTCTGCCGCGGGAGGTAGAGGTATATCGGCAGGGTTCCGTTCATCTTCCGACAATGCCATCCTGAGATCGGACTGTAAATCAACGAGGAATCGCTCAAAACTGCCTTCTGCTGGTAGAGGCAACGGTTGTGGATTCGGTGGCGGTGTCTCTGCTTCTTGCATAGGGGGAGGCGTTGCACTCGAATCTTCTGGAAGGGTATCACCGTTCAATCCCAGGCCGAGATTGAAGGCCCTGGCCATTTCCGCTAGCATCCGTTCACGTGCATCCATGGGGGCTGGGAAGGGACTCGAAGAAGAGGAAGGTGGTGCAGGAGAATCGTTCCGAAGGCCGAGTCGTTCACGAATGTTTCCCCAAGCTTGGCGCATGCGCTCTGAGCGACCAGCATCTGTAAGTGGTACAGTAGTCGTAGCACCACCATCAGTTGTGGATGGAAGGGAGGGGGCTGCGGAGCCATTCAACAGAGATGCAGCGGTGGCTGCTGCCGCAACACTAGGACGAAGTAGATAAGGATAAGTCAATAGAATATCAAGTTAGAATGACCATACCTAAGTAAAGTACCCAAAACTTCAATGCTACTTGAAGAAACCAATGATCTCCTTGCATCATCGAGAGGTGTGGGGGATTCCATGGAGTTCGTATCTGCGGCCGTTGTCGAAGTTAAGGTGGCCAGCGAAGCGTTGTCACTTGCTATAAGCTCGGGTGGCGGCTCGCTGGCAGTCGATGGAGTTCTCGAGCGAAGCAGGGTGCTTAACCGATTACGAGCGCCTGCTGGACGTTCGGTGGAAGTTGACGTTCCCGACATTGTCGACAACGATTCTGCAGTTGAAGGTGCAGAGGCTGCTGTTGACTGTGGTGAAGGTGGTAGGCGGGGGGTGTCTGTCGTTGTATGAACAACACCTTGTACAACGACTAGAGTGCCTGCTGGAGGGAATTGACGATGTGGTGGGGAAGGTGTCGCTGATGGGAGTGTTGGGGCGGGAGGTGAAGGACTATGTGTGGCTTCTGCTGCGACATTTGACGCTTCAGAAGTAGACAATACGGAAACTGTGGGTGTTTCTGCAGAAGAAGAGGGCGTGTTTGAATCTTGAGCCATATCGTCCGCAGCTGCGGTCGACGTGGATTCCGCGACAACTTCAACCTCTCGCTTCGCCTGATTGGCCTGGGGAGTCCCAGAAGCCTCAACAGTTGTCGGATCACTCGCAGGTGGACTTGAAGTCGGTATTTCTATCGCCTCAGCCTGTGCTGTTGGGGATCGTCGAGAGTACCGCCACGATTTGGGTCGTTTTCGAGCCTCTGTCGAGCTGCTATGAGATGATGACGGAGTCCTAGTGTGCTTAACTAGACTGGTCAGGCTTTTTCTAAATGACCTACGCTGCTGCTTGCTCCTGGGACTCGGTAAATCTGGAGAACTAGCGCGATCGGTAGTCGAAGATTCGGCCGTTGTCTCCGCCAAAGAACGACTTTCTCGAACCCGTTGTGCTCGCGATCCCGTTTGGCCCATGAATGAAAATCTGGGGGTTTAAGAAATTTCTAATGAATGTAGTGTCGGGCGTCTGTTTGAAGATGCGGGAGGTGAGACTGAGAAGGAAGTATTATGGTACAATATCACAAGGTGCAGGATAGAATATTATCAGCAGGTAGACAGCTTATAGTGCGCCACTCGCTGAAAAAAGACTGAAACTATCTGCTCGTCTGCTCAGAGTCAGTGTATTGATAGTGTACCTATATTGTTTCGCGCACCTTGTACAAGAAGTAAGAGTAAATGTAGTTAGTGGCCGGTCGTTTATCGTGACAACTGTCTTGCTGCCAGATTGGCGATTTTCCGAGTCGATTTCGTATGCCCCACGACTTCTGAGGATATGGCTCAGTCGTGGATGATGTGGTAAGGGGATGAGTTTATATGGCTATGACTAATCACGGTCGACTTCACTTGTGGCTGAAGCTGTACGAAGTCCCAACGTCGACCAGTCTCACGCAAGTGTGAACCTTCTCCTCATTGTCTTTTCCCGAGACTTATATTAAAGTCTAGCTGTATTCTCATTGATAAGTAGCCCGACGCGCATTAAGTACAGTACGTAGGCGATGACTGGATCGCCACATATTCAAATACTATGAGCGTATTGCTTCTACTTTGCCTTCCAAGCGCCTATCCCTATACCATCTCTTGATCATGAATAGCTCTTCTTCCATGATTCATGATTTCTGTTCACTCGTTCGTCACTCTATACCTTTCTTATGGCTGTCCGGCTCCAACTTTCATCATGCACTCGGAGAATTCAAGACGAATTCGAGCTAGGTTGATGCTGTCAAGAAGTGTTGTACGGATATAACACCAGTTTTTTCTCAGCCTCCAAAAGACAACACAAACGGACATTGAAACGGGATGTGATTGGCGCCAGACTTTGCAGAACCCCCATGTCCGTCTTATCCTTGGGATGATCAGTAGGGTAGTATATCACATAGTAGTGTTAATTCCATCTTTTACATGGCAGAAGAAAGATATCAGTTGATTACAGCGAAAGATGTTGCAGCGTTGAGGTTGGCGTTGACATCAGAGCTTGTGGCGTTTCAGGAAATACCAACGCCCCCAAGTTTGGCCCTAGGCTTCGTCAAGAAAGATGGCGGTAACCTATAGTTCACAAAATACAGTGGGTTTGAAGCTGTTTTTCTAATGTGTGTATAATTCAAGCACTTGAAAGCTTTGAGATATATAGAAAGTACAAAATGTGCGATTGGACAGCCTACTGAAGCAGACCTAAGCCCAGGACCGACGACAACGGTGCACTCAGGCCACAGGCGGCCCTCTCCTGGGACGCTATCTATACAAGGGGTATATGGGTATAATTGAAGGTGGATATGGANAAGAAGTGGTATAAGGGTATCGCGAAAAAATGGAACCAGAGAGACAGGAAGTAGGGGGTATAGGAGATGAAAGAAAAACGCAGCATATCTGAGAAAGAGGGGAAAGAAAGAAAGAGCAGGAGAGAAAGAGGGATTGGCCGGATCCAGAGCAGAGCAAGCAAGAGGCCGGAAGTAGGGGGTATATAATCATAGCAGTAGGAAATTATAAGAAAGCGCAAGGGAAGGAAAAAGCGAAAAAGAGAGAGCGGGAGAGAAAAGAGGGATTGACCAGATCCATAGATAGCAAGCAAGAGGTCAGAGCATAGAATGGGAGCGAGAAATAAGAGTCCAAAAGCAGCGGTACCAAAGCAATAAAGCAACGGAAATTGCAGAAATCATAGCAAGAGGGCCTGGCCAGCAGTCTCATAGCAAGTACGCGTCTAGAAAGGGTCAGCTCCCAAAGATAATTAAAGACGCGTTCCTTGGAAGAACTTTGCAACCTTCTTGCACGTCTTCCCAATCTTGGATCCTTTCTTCGCATCAGCGAACACGCTTGGGGGGAGTTGGGGGCACGATCCAATGCTTTCGCCTAAGTTGAAGGGACGGCTCACTCCCTGGTAGAATGGGTTCGGGGTCCAGTCGAAGATGCTTTCGGCCTCGTCCGCGTCGGAATCAGAGTCGCTCGAATAACAATAATCGGTATCGGATCCACTCGAGTATGCGTCCGCGTTGTCCTCGATTGCGTCCGGGTCCTTGAAGTCGCGGAGTTCCGAGATGTCCAGGATGTCGTACCAGTGTTGTGATTCGTCGTTGCAGTCCTCTTCGATGACCTCTGCGTCCTCGATGATCGTCACTTCCACAACAGGGGTGGCCGCGGGGCGCTTGGGGACCGTAATAATGTCCTTGATAGATCTGTAACCTGTAATAACAACGTCTTCACTGATCCCACACTGTTTCTTGTACTCAGCCAACTCTCCTGGCCCCCACGTCCACTCCATCTGCATCCCAACCACTCTCGGGCCTCTGTAGTAGCTCATGCGTCTGACGTTAGTGTTGGAGGAASGGGGGATTTCGGAAGCTTTGTTTAGGGTGCTCTGTCCGGAACGCTCGCCAGCGATACGTCCAGAGTTTGAGCTCATAGTTGTAGTAGCCATTATAGTCAAGTAGCGTAAGGTAGTGGGTATGGTAACTGTTGGGCAGGATTACGGGTCAGTRTGGCCTTGATAGGGGGCAAATAATAGGGGACTTACAGTAGGGGATGAGAGCGGGAAAGAAAGAGGTATTGGGTGAAAGTGAGGGGTTTTATACGCCTCTACAGCTCAGAGGGGCCAATTTCTGCCCACGGTTTCATGCACTGTAATAGGAGGTGAAGAATCAATACATTTTGAGCCCAGTTTTCCGCGGAAATTTATAAAAACCCCGAACGCGTTAGCTTATGGGTCAAACCAGAGAATTAGGGAAACAATATATGAGGCCTGTCGGTCGCGTCCAGGCTGCCTAGCATTCGTTCAAATACAGGCGAAATCCACAATCTCCGTGTTCATCAACCGTTGAGATATCAGTCGAAATAATCACATCAAGTGGGTTACGTAGATTTTGAGAAAAGAGGTGCGATATGAAGCATGGTGTGTAGTCGATATTTCGTTGACGGTGAATGCAATAAGAACATTTTGATTTGCCTCCGCGGATCCATGACGGTCAAGAACAGAGATGCTTTGAGCTTCGGTCCGCAGACCGAGGTGATGTTGCGACAAATGCTCCTCCACCCAACCACAACCTCCTCAGTCTTTCAATGAAAAATCGAGTTAGACAGCACTGTTGGCCAAGTAAACCATCAATTTCAACTCATATACTAGATCATTTAGATCATTTCTGAGAGTAGAGTGGCACATTCCCACGATTAGTACTCGGAAGGAATGCGTATAATTGTTTCAATGAGAGAAAGAAAGGCAGACTATTGATGAATCGCATAGTGAGTTAAGATTTCCGCTCTTTCTGATTGTTGATATCAACTGGATCATCTCATTTAGCAAAACGGACCTATCATAAACTGAAAGAACTGAAATATGTGCAGCTTCTCAAGCCTGGTACATCCACTCCATTCTTTCACGGCTCCCAAGATGGAAGGAAGGATTTGCTAGGAGCTTGACCATTGAATATCTGAGAAGCGAAGGAATTTTCGGACCCGCACTGTCGACCACTACTTAGTGAGTCATGTCAAAGTAGCGTTTATAGGGATTGACGGATGTGGGGAAGGCGGAAATAACCCTCACATCTGCTACAGACCCTTCGGCTCTCCGGAAATTTGTGTACTTCCTCGCAATGGCCCCCAAATCCAAGAATTTGAAATTCGGCACGGCGATGGGAGGCTCAAAGATCAATGCAACCTCCCAGATGTCCAGGTTTCATGTAGATACCTTGACTACTTTATCTAAAGAGGTGCACAATAACTCTGTTCCTCCTCTCGTGTTCTGTGGCTAATTCTGTGGCGATGGTACATGAAGATTGACCTGAAAGACGGTCGGACTCATTCCTCTCTTTTAATTCACATTCAATGACACCCTTATAGTGAACATATCCATCGGAAACCATGATATTCTCACCTCAGCGCATCTCCGTCTCAAAGAAAATGTCCACTACGGCCTAGTAGGGAGAAACGGCCAAGGAAAGAGTACAGTCTTAAAAGCAATCGAGGAAAAACTCATCCCCGGAGTCCCCGAAAATCTAAGGATCTTGATCGCTGGACAAGTGGAAAGCTTGAATGAAAAACAGACAGACCATGTACAGAGTGTTATCGCAATGGTTCTAAGTAGTGATACCAAAAGAAATGTTGCCCTACGGGAGTATGAGGGTAAGCAAATCCCACGCTCTATTCGCAGCTGTCTCTAATGGTTTCCAGTCTTGACCAAGGCATTGGATTCCCCAGATACCCATGATCCTGCCAGAGCTCTCGCAGAAATCGAGTGCAGTCGTGCGAAAACCAGTCTTTTCATAGCTCAGAAACTTGCAGAGAAGCGCAGTGGTGCCAGAGGTTCGGACGCTAGGAAAGCCCTGCTCGTTGCCGAAAAGAGGGTCAAAGATGCAGAAGCTCAGCTTGAACAATCAGACGAGAATGGGGAAGATGTTCTTGTAAGACTTCAAGTTATGGTCGAAGAGGTGAAAGAGACTTTGGATGCTGTGAGTTTATCCTTTTGAACCCTCCGGCGCTCTTTGACCCCAATAACCGTACAGATGGCTGCGGATGCTACAGAGCCTACTGCGAGGAAGATCTTAGTGGGTTTAGGATTTGGACCAGAGCAGATCGACGGAGCCTTCACAAATCTAAGTGGTGGATGGAGGTCAAGATGTTTGTTGGCCAGTGTACTATTGCAAAACCCAGACATCGTAAGCTCCTGCGTTGCTTGATTTTCCAGAGAATGTGGCACCTGATCTCCGAGTAGCTCATCTTAGACGAACCGATCAACTACCTAGACATCCCCTCCATTCTCTGGCTTCAACGGTATCTGGAGACCCTTACTTTCACCACAATAGTCATCGTCGCTCACGACCGGTCATTCCTCGACACCACCACCACCGAAACCATAACACTGCGAAATAAAGTGCTTTACTATGCCGAAGGAAGTGTTTCTCAAGTAGAAGCAGATGAAAAAAAGAAAAGGAAAGGCATGATAAAAATGAAGGATGGCTTGGATCGGAAGAAGATGCATATTGAAAAGAGCATCAAAGAAGGAGAGAGGAGCGCAAAAAAGTCTGGCGATGACAACCGACTGAAGATGGTCAAGTCTAGGAAGAAGAAGCTCGATGATCGATTTGGTTTGGAAGTGAATGAGAAGGGACACAGGTAGGTGGTCTGATTTTTNCGCCACGATGAAGAGAGTCAACTTGGGATCGAAAATAGGTTCAAACTAAATCGCGATTTGGGAGGCATGTTTAGGAATTCTCGCTGAACACATGGGTATACCTAACGTACGGTTGGATACAGGATATCACTTATCAAATCGAGCAGAACTCACAATCGAGGGCCTTGAGCCACCAATCGACCTCCCATTCGTAGACCCAGATCCTTTGCGCTTCCCTGGTGCTTTGGTCTCACTCTCAAATGTATCTTTTCGTTATACCACACGCAGCAAAGTCGTACTAGATGGTGTGAATTTGACGATTCACCCTGGGGAACGAGTCGGCTTCGTTGGGAAGAATGGCGAAGGGTAAGTGGCGTTCCAACAACGTGAACCAGTTTTCCTAAAATTTCTCTCAGGAAATCCACTCTAATCAAACTGATTATTGGAGAAATTAAACCCACAACTGGCACGATTGAGCACCACACAAGAGTCAATATCGGATACTACTCTCAACACTCTGTCGAAGAACTATCCACACCCGACATTGCGAGTAGTACCTCCCTAGAGTACTTCGCCGCCCAGACAGGCATAACGAACATCGAGGAATCCTGGGCCTTCGTTAGTAGCTTTGGTCTCACAGGGAAAATAGCCTCGCAGGTTCCGATTGGCATGTTGAGCGGGGGCCAGAAAGTTCGATTAGCGTTGGCTTTGGTTGTGTGGAAACGGCCAGACCTTTTAGTACTGGATGAAGTCAGTACACATTTAGATATGGTAAGGTCTATGTTTTCCTGGTGGTATTTGGTCGTAACATCGAATGATAGGATACAACCACTGCGTTGGTCAAAGCTCTACGCGGATACACTGGTGCTGTTGTTCTGGTCAGCCACGACAGACATCTGGTCAAGTGCGTCATTGAAGGGGCACCACTACTTCCCGTGGACGATGAAGACGGCGATGATAGCGACGAAGATGATGATGAAGGGAAACCAGGGGTAACATACAAAGTGGGCCCGAAGGGAAAAGTCAAGGTTTTAGAAGGGGGTGTAGACGACGTGAGCTCCCATCTTTACTTCGTTTTGTCTGCAAGACATACTCAACAATGCCTTGCGTAGTATGTCAAGATCGTGGAAAGGAAATTAGAACGAGAAGGAGGATAGGAAAGTCCTTCTTGGAGTCAGTAGCCTTTCCTCCAGTGTACAATAAAGTTACAGAACCAGTACAGTCGCAAGATGTCGGAAATGCAATGCGAGTATGGAATACAATTTTATCAACAAAAGAATCATTGTGTCTGTGCGCCGTAGCCTCTAATACCCTCTGCGAATGACCACTCTGTCTCCAAGCTCCGCGACTCTGTAATCTTGACACCCTCAGCTGTTATTGTTGCCACTTGGAACTGCGAGAGACCATGGTCAATATAACTTTGCGAGCGAGCAAATAGTCATACCTTATTCAAACTCCTGGCATCACGGTAGTATAGCACTTTCATACTCTCTTCGATGATTTTGAGAGCGTCCTCCTCTGTAAGTGTGTCTTCGTTTCCTTCGACGTGTTTGCGAAGAAGAGGTTGTGCAATATAAGATCCATAACCAGTCGCAAGCGTAGATGCTGAGTATGTGGTCCCGAGCAGATCAACATAAGCCAAGAATCTGCATAGCATATGAGCTCCCCGTATCAACCTCAAAGAACAGTATCCTACCTCTCTCCGTTCTTAAAACCACCGACAAGCAACGAGTTCCAAAGCGGGTTCATCTTGCTCCTACGCGCGTACAAGATTTGCGTTAGATACTCGTGAATCTCTGCAGGACCCAGGGAATGTCCGTCTTGAGCATTGAATTCGTCGATCATGAGTTCTTCCAGGATATGCTGAATGTATTGGAAATCGGACATGTCTCCCCCAGCACCGACAACGGTGTGTGCTCCAACCGGGTGCAAACGTTGGACATCTTTGAATCGCGCCAGGGACCCATACGATGCTGTTCAGATAGATAGCACATGAGAAAGGACAATATGATATTTGGGGAGACTGGCGTACCGAGATTGTCTGCAGCCATCATAATACCATCTTTGTACTTGATAGCCAAAACACTCGTTCCCGTCACGATGGGTTGCCTAAAATCGGACTATATATTAGTATTGCTTAATTTACAAGCATTAAAGGCATACTGAGTATGCTGGACACCGGCTGAGAAGGAATCGTGTGAGGTTGGGGGACGCTGATGGATCGGGTAAGTTGCGTAGGCGTCAAATGCTTCGTTTCTCTACAATCGGGTTAAACAAACGTGCAATATGGGTATCATACAAGTCACATATACTTACTGGTCTGCCCCAGTTTGTTGGAAAGTGGTCCATGGCGGTCAAGTCTGAAGTTGCACTTCAGACGCGCAAGCTTCAAACGCGTCAGCTATCTTGCTTAGTCATACCACTTGCTTAGGACCGTTATGATTTCATGATCTTTGAGGCTCAGCGTTCAATGAGAGCACTCCTTCAAGTCGGATGCATAACTATTTACTTCGCATACATGGCTCCTGGTCTTCATGTAGCACTCAACAGCTTTCTTCATTTTTTCTTGAACCCCTCCAGAAGTAAGTACCCGGCTACAGTATGTGGGTGAGCTGTAGTGATGCTGTATAGTTGTCCTCACACACAGCTCAACCAACTCTCTATAAATGCCCAATGTAATTTCTGCAAAAATTATTTCTCCATTCCTCTGNCTCTCTTGATCCCTCTCAAAAATGGACAATCACCGGCATAGCTCAGATATCAAGACACTGGAGGCGTTCTTCTCAGCCTTGTTCTATGGTTACGAACGATCCCCCTTGGCTCTTGACTCTTCCTAACTAGCTTTATAGGTGCTTACACTGTCTTCTTTGTTGCGTTTCTAGTAGCAAGGTAAGGTCATATCTATATATCCCCTGTACATCGTGTCCTGAAGCCTACGTTGTAGCAGCAGCCCTACAAAGGGGCAACCTCACGACAGTGGCAGAAAGTTTCCTGCTCAAATTTCTCTGATTGTTGCTGCTGTTCTTGTATTCCTGCTTGTCTCTGCATACCTCGGTTGTTGCCTCGCACATATTCTCCTTCAGGACCCGGAGCGGTCTCGTAACATTCAGAGGGCAGCTGTTTACCTCTATCATGCAGTCGTATGTCAAACTCTTTTCCTTTAACGACCCACGAGCGCAAATTTATATCGGTCTAGGACTTTACTGGTCAATGGATCTTGGTCTGGAGAATTTCCTGGATCTGGAAGTCTCACAAGATAGTTTATGTGCCTATCGTTGTGCTGCTCGCGATCAGCACAGGTAAAACACTTAAGGTAGCAATTATTGCGCGAGTGCTGAGGTCGTCTTTCAACAGCGCTTGTGTTTGTCACTACTGGACTGAATTTAACGCCGCCGAGTGTGCCTCACTTGGTCTCAACTATCTTATTGCTGGTTACTCCGTCGCTTTGCACCGTCCTTTCTCTGGGGAGGTTCCTGTACGTTTTTATTTCCCTTACGGCACTGCAGTTCGCTCATTCTCTATGAAAGCTACTTGCAGAAATTCCAGAATGTTCAACTGGGAGATAAATCCATCCTCCTGCTTGTATCTGGTTTGCCATACACCCTGATCGCCGTAAGACCATCTCATCTTTCGTCATGTTTTCCCGGTGCAACCGCTCACGCTCGTATGCAAACACAGACCATTGTATTCGTCATTACTTACTTGGACGTAGCGGGGAACATAATCGTTTATAATATTACAGCACCTACTTTTGTGAGTCATCCGTTCGGCTCGAGTTCCTCAATTCTCACAGGGCTCTCACGCTTCAGGCGATACTCTCTACATTGATATTAATCATAGAAATCCAAGGAAAATCAAAGACTCAAAGCTTTGTCGCGACTCACACGAACAAGTCCGCTGAACATATCTTTAACGAGATTCCACCAGTCAGACCACTCCAGGTGAGAACGAAGGCCAGAGATTCATGGACTCTATATGCAAATCGACCTACCACACCCCTACCACATGTCCATATTCAACGGAGTGTCACTATGGAGAGTTCTGCCCCTTTATCGGCCGACTTTAAATGCGGAGTCGCCTTTTGACACAATGTCTGTGGGATCTCAAACTGTAGATATGATTCAAAGGGTTCTCATTCTTTCTATCTCTGTAACCCGCTGTTGCCGTGTTGTGCTCTTTCTCTGTTATCTATCAAATATAATGTTCAAACAGAAATTGTGTTGCCCCTTGAGCCCCGAGGCACAAAATACTACATTCACCATAAGCGCCACATTTGCGGCTTCACAATATGATGTCGCAATCACAATGTCACATCAATACATCAAATCACATGTATTCCAACGAGAGTTCATCACAAAAATTTCACGCAACAGACATTTGCAGCTCAAGCAGCACCTACAATGGATCACACACAGATAACCTTATCCTCAGCCCTTGGAGGGGCAAGATTCGCTCGTACCCCCAATCCCAACTGAGGTTTCTGATGTAGAAACCCCAGGAGGAAGTGCAGGTGCGAGCGGACCTTGACTCTCCCAATGCTGAGCAGTCTGTAACATGGGGGGAGGGTTGGACACAGTCCCCAAGGGCCAGGTATAACTTTACTGTGAGTATTTTTATTCCTCAGGGTGTACTCTCAATCTATAAACAAGGAACCCAACTCTAGGCAAACTTTTAACAGCTGTTGGTGATGAATTTATGAAGAAGGAATCCAGTCGGGGATTGATTCATCTTGGAGTTCATTTACCAGGTACATTTAACATCCATCCAGTATGTCCCAGACTCCCTAACTTTTTTGATCTTCTTAGATTCTCAACTGCCATGCAAACYTTGGTCTGTTAGATAAATGATGAGACAATGCCCTATCTATGCGCGATCGAACGTACGAGGCACACTCGCTTCAGTGGGCAGCGCCCTCGTTTGTCGCAAGTTACCTACAACTTCTGGTTACACTACTAGGCGGTCGCAAAGTAGGCCTCTCAATGCCGTTTCCTGCGTTCCTGATTTGTCGAATGTCTTCCCGACCTTCTTTGTATTCTCCGCCTTTGTCCAGATATATCTATGGTGCATTGGCACAGTCTTTGTTTATATTCACACCAAGCATTCCAGATAGGACGTTTTTATGTCCCTTTATGTGGCCTTTGACCCARCGCCATCCTAAGAGCACAAACTACACATAACCGCACAAATGCCTCTCAAAGGTCAACGCGGGAACACACCTTTTCAGTCCTTTGTCGGAGCGGACATAATTAGACGAATCGTAGTCTTCTCTTAGGCGCATTGATGCCCGAGACAGCGGATCCCATCTGCTTCTTGGGGAAAGTTAGGATATATAAGATCTTCACGTCTCTCAACGCAAACCTTCATTAGCTCTTCCATCTTCCTCCCTGCCTCTATATACATCGTTGTAATTCCTGTCTTTCCTTGCTCCAAACCACCATTATGAAGTCTTTTGGAATCACCTCTCTCCTCTCTCTCCTCGCCGTTTCTGGCTCGCTCGTGGCCGCCCAAGCCGATCACATTACCAAGGTTTGTCCATCATGGTTGAGAATCGTAGGCGCCCATGGTGTTCATCGTGTCCTTCCTTGTAGGCCGTCGTCCAGCTCAGCGGGAATGCCACCGGTACTGTCATTTTCGAACAACCCAACTATCCCGGACCTGTCAGGGTTAGCGGAACACTCTCTGGCCTCAGCGGGAACTCCTCCCATGGCTTCCACGTTCAGTTAGTCTTGCTTCTATTCTCCAACAGCATGTGCCGCCTGCCTAACATGATATTCCTCCTCCCTGTAGCCAATATGGAAACATCACTGGTGGATGTGCCACGACCGGGGGACATTTTAACCCCTACAACGCCACTCATGGCGCGCCTACCGACTTTGTTAGGCACGTCGGCGATCTTGGGAATGTTCAGGCTGACGGAGCGGGAACTGTCACACTCGATATTGTTGACTCATATATCTCGTTGAACGGTCCTTTGAGCATCTTGGGGTACGTCTTGACTTGATGCTCTTGAAAACGGCTGGACCTGACCGTGTTACGTCGATGTACGTTCTCAGGCGCGGTGTTGTGCTTCATGCTGTACGTGGTATCTTCATATTATTGCCCGCCACATGTTGACCATACTATTCAGGGAGAGGATGATCTTGGCAAGGGTGGCCAAAACGATTCGCTCACCACCGGGCATGCTGGGGATCGATTGGCTTGCGGTATCATTGGTAGGTATCTTTCCTATGCAACCCTTTCTGGAGAGCCCTCTAAATCAATGAACTTTGGTGTAGGACTCGCTGCATGATTGAATTGAAATACGCATCTCTCATCACCTCTCTGTCTTTTTTTCTTCTTCAATTCTGGGATTTGCTATCTAAGTATGCTATCTTGATGTTATTCGTACATGAATGTTCCACTCTTTGTTTGTCGTCTTTCGTTGGAATAAGTCAGTTCGGCCTTCATATGGTGTATCTGTCTACCGCCACCGAGCCTCCCCGTAGCTTGAGTCTGAGAAGCGCTAGCAATTGCTCCTAATTCAGCACCCGTGCTTTCAACGGGACTCTGTAAACATGTGTAGATGTAAGACCGAAACGGATGAAGGGGAAGTTATTGAGAAAACGGAAATGAATTGGAATCACGTGGGCACGCCATCTGCATTCTTGTCCTTCACCTCTCATCTGAATGCTCTCTGGCGTCCTCAAAATGTGGCCATTCGACACTGTCCCTTGTCATTCATTCTAAATCTGAATATAGCAATGATACCATTAGGATCTACCGGAGGCCTTGGGTTTAAGTCCTCATGTCGTTATTTCACAGGAAGTTTGTGCGAGTGGAGCATAGGAAAATTAGCGAAGAAGTCCCGATATTCAATCTATTGCGACAGCGGATGCGGGACGCAAACCAGCGGCCTGAGGCTTGAGCTCGATTATAAGTCCTTCCGTGAGTTGACAATCGAAAATGGCTCATGGAGGATGGTATAGTAAGAGAGACTACATATTTCCGATTGACCCGTTGACGGAAATGGAGAAAAGATCTACATTTGTTTTGAGACGGTTTGATACCCAAAGGAACGGAACCGTTCTTTCTCGGGTAGGTGTGGAGTACAAAAGCGCTAAGGATTTTCAAACCACCTTCATTCTCCTCTACCCTCTTCGTCTCTGCATTTATACATCGCTTTAACCCAAGTCTCTCCTTCATTCTTTCGCTGTGCACCAACCGAATCATAATATAATGAAATACTTCGGAACAACCACTCTTCTTTCTCTCTTTGCCGTTTACGGCTCGCTCGTCGCTGCTGAAGACGAGGGTATTCCTCACATCAGCAGGGTTCGTGCTATGTTCGTTATTCTAGGGCGAGGAAATCGCTCACCTTGGATCTTACTCTAGGCGATCGTTGAACTCAGCGGGAATGCCACTGGCACTGTTATCTTTGAGCAACCCATCTTTCCTGGCCCCGTCAGAGTCAGTGGTGTAGTGTCAGGACTTGACGGAAGTGCCCTGCACGGGTTCCACGTTCAGTCAGTGTCTTTCTAATTCGTGTTATGCGCGTTGTTCGTCAGCTCTGACAAGCATGTATACACTTTCCAGTCAGTACGGTAACATCACCGGGGGGTGTGGATCTACAGGAGGGCACTTTAACCCTTATAACGTCAACCACGGCGCCCCTACCGACCTCGTTAGACACGTCGGCGATCTTGGAAACGTCCAAACGGATGAGAGTGGAACCATCAACATCGACATTACCGACTCGTTCATCTCCCTGAACGGAGGATTGAGTATTCTTGGGTATGTCAATGTCATGCTTGGTGTGTTTTCAAAACGGCCGTCACTGACATCTCTTTCCCTCGGAAGTCGCGGCATCGTCCTACACGCCGTAAGTTTCTGGTCCCTTTCACGGCCGCTTGGAAGACTCGCGCTAATTGAATTGGTCCAGGGAGCGGACGATCTTGGAAAGGGAGGACAAAGTGACTCCCTAACTACTGGACATGCTGGAGCCAGGCTGGCTTGTGGTGTCATTGGTGCGTACTGGTACTGGTAATCTCGAAATTTTTGCTGACGAAATTGTTACAGGAATCGCGGCTTGAATGTGCCCAACCTGATCGCGCCGTGTTATTTTACATTCTATTTATTCAACCTGTTATCGGCTTTGTCTTTAATCTTGCTGTCTTTCTCACTCAAATGGATCTGTTACTCTTTATTTCCTTTTATCTTGGTACATTGAAAATTCGACCCCCAATCCTCAATACGAAAAGGTCCGTCGTTGGAGATTGTCAGGTGTCAAGTGAGGAATCTACATGAGCCAATCAAGAATAGTCCAAACACAACCGCCAAGTCGGAAAGAAATAGAGTGATGTAGAGCGTGTCCCCCCAGTCAGCCATTATCCATAAATGGAAATCAACTCCCATGATTTTCCGATTTGAGTAGCTTTACATAAGGTGGCCACTGGCAGGAGCATAGTTTCAAGTAACGGGCTCAACTTGGAGCACAGCTTCCACCTTAAGGTGAACTCATCTTTCATATCTCTCATTCGCTGGGAGAATACACACTTGGTATGTCACCTTATTGAATSGCAGTGATTGTATATTCTAAACCAGGGCATCTTAGAATTCGACTATTTTCATCATGGCCACGACAGCGACGAGAGTTGACCTTGACCCCCAATCCCAACGCGTATCCCCGTTCCACCCCAAAGCACCTAAAATGGTCTATGGTTTCTACATACCAAACSATRTATCTGAGCGACTGGCTACAGAAGAGCTTGGGCCGCCTCCCGATTCAATAAATATGGGCCAACAGATGCTGCGTGTTGCTGCAGCTGAAACTGCTATATATAATAAGTGCTGGCCGCTCTGCGAGACTTGGTTCCTTAAATTGGCTAGGAATGGCAGACATGCTCATACTATTGTCGCATTTATGGATAATTATTCCTCGCGCCCGAGGGTGTTGCCGTCGACAGAAGTTGGGRCGAAGATTCGYAAGGAGCTGTATCTTGGAGGACAGAAACCGGGTTGGTATGAAGTGTGGTGAGCTTGTTGTAAGTCATTTACTGTGTATATTTCTGGGAGCCAAGTCTGATTTCTTTCTGAAGGCATCAATTATTAAACGATTTCAACCGCTCATCTTGGGACATGATCCTGTCACCACTTGTACGCTCTTTCTTGTCTTGTCTGCTTGTCTATGTACTTTGTCGCTTGCTTTTTACGATAAAANTAATAATGAGGTGAAACCCCAATGTTTAATGGTTATCGTTGTCCCCACCTTACATACTCCCAAGTTTGAGAGCGCCTGTGCCACCGGTATAAGTAAACTCATCTTCGTCGGTATTAGCTAACAGATCTCTTGACATATTTTTCAGACCCCACGCCGTTGGATGGATCCTAAGATCTGTTACGGTTGTGTTCACTTTGGGATCACCAAACGAAACCCGCATTAGTTCTGTCAGGCCATTGTAGACTGCACTGAGCGCTGCCATGCGGCCTCTTTTTACGCATATCTTAAGGGAAGAGAGTTCCAACACCTCCACGATATGCCGGCCATTCGACGTTACGACTTCTACGAATGGGATATGATTTGAGTTCACTTCAAATTCACAGGAGGCATATATGGTGAAACAGAAACCACGTCGATATGAATTTTACTAAAGAGATATGTACAAACAAGACTGGGCGTATAGAAGACGCTAAAGTACATTGACATGGAAGGATGTAGATAGAATCAAAAGGGATAATTGTTTATGGGAACAAGAGTTTCTCTACGAATTCTTTCAAGCTCCTCATCAGATTCTTGAGTGCCAATTTCGAAAGCCTTATCCATGTGGAACCGAGCTATTAGATTCTCCCACCGTTTAATGTTTATGGGATCTAGGCAAATTTCCCCCCGACGACTATCGAAGTCAGGTAGATCGGTATGCTTGACACTTTCAGAAACCCACCACGGCCCTGATGCAGCCCAGAGCAAGAGAGTGGACCAAGGATGAATTTCGTACTGTAGGAGGGCATACTCGACAAGCTCCTTGATGGCTATCGAGAGAATTTTGCCGAGTTCAATTTGGTAATCGACTGCCTTCTCCTGTTTACGGTTCATTAGGGTGGGATCAGGGGGGTGTTTAAACTCTCCAAGCATGACTAGACATGAGTGGACCAACTTGTGACCACCTCTACGAATGAAGGAACGTTTCTCTTGAAGAGTGGCAGATGGAGATGGTTGGGGCATAAGATGAGTGCCAATGTGCAGCCAGCCTACGTCTGGGAAAAACTCCTCATCACGGCCAGGGATAGGTCCCTGGGTGCCAAAGGAGGTGTCGCACCATTCAAGGAGATCCTCATCATCATCTGCCAGACGCTGCCCGCTGTCTGGGTCCTCATCATCATCTGATATAATTCCCGCATCTGCCCTCTCCCTCTCCTGTAACCTTGGATCCTCTGGATCTTCGATAACAATGGTATGAAGATCATGATACTGTCCATGCCAAGCATCCCTTCTCTCCATCACCTCCTTCAGCTTAGCTTTCCTATCACGCAGGAGACGCTCGCGTGCTGTTGCAGCTCCCTGTGTCATTGCTTCTTCTGCATCGGCTTTACGCTTGGCCACCAAAGCCTCGTATTTAGGCGTCTCCGGCTTCTTCCAGAGAGAGACTTGGGCCCAGCAACTTAGGTTGTCCAAGTCAGCCACGGCATCAAAGGCAGTCGAGTAGAGGCAGGGGTAATGTGAGAGCTCTCCCCGACGAGGGTTTGTCAGGCTTGAATGAGCAAAGGATTTCGTCTGCTGTACAGTTGTGGAGGATTGGAATGGAAGGATCGGAGAAAGAACTGGTAGGGTAGGAGATTGAGGCGGGGGGTGATCCATTGCAGAATATAGAGCGGCGCAAACCTCTGAAGTAGGGATCAGGAAGCAATACAATTTATCATTTTGGGTATTCAACATGACTTAAATACTTATCCAAGCCATAAACATGCTGGACTAGTTGAGATCAGGCATTTTATTTCAAGCCCGACAGAATCTTCTAGCAAACACTAGCAGTGATTCTTACATCCGATGTTTTAACTCCTTATTGTATTGTTTTTAAAACAAAACAATAGTAACAATAAGCGTACTTGGCAACGAGGACAACAAGGAAGACAGAATTTGAGAGCCCGCATTGAGACGCACTGCTTCAATTGTTTCCGGTATCCCGGGCCGAATGAGCACTGGAAGGTTCAAGTAACGGGCTCACTTCCACCTTAAGTTGAACTCATCTTTCATATCTCTCATTCGCTGGGAGAATACACACTTGGTATGTCACCTTATTGAATCGCAGTGATTGTATAT
>LBLO01000030.1:0-75889 GCA_004354395.1 Chondrostereum purpureum | reverse complement strand
CTTACAACACATCGCTCAATTTTTCACAACGTAGTTCCGACACACCACAGAGCTCAGTGTGTCGAAACTCAGTAGGTGTGTCTTGAATTCGGCCGGTGTGTCGCAAGTTTGCGCCTTCCTAATCCGGTGTGTGTGTCGTTTGTGGTACACACCGTTCGTTAACATAGGGTGCTGATAATTTTGTAACTTGCGCCTTGTGCTTGGAGACCCCTATTCAACGACCATCCGCAATTTAAACGTCTGAGGAGGGTCTAGGCATGTTCGTCTAAGGGTTGTGGGGATGGATCACTCTCGATTGAACAATGACCAAGTGAGGTCTGAGGCGTAATACTATTATTGTTGTTCCAGAACCCACACTCTCCTATGAGCAATTTTGAGGCTGCGCAGTCCATACAGTTGTGGCGATCAATTGAAACAACAATCGCACCCGCTCANCCCCCGTCATACGTTTATCTCATTATAAAAAGGTAGAAGAGAAAACAGGAAGAGGAACGGCATTTATGCTCTATTTCTGCCCATTCGCAACCCCTTCACTCCTTCACTTCGTCCTCTTACCAATAATGTCTGCCTCGCCCACTCAAATCTCTGAGGCATCTAGCCGAAGTTCATCACCCACCCACTTGCACAGACTGAGCATTTCGGAGGCATCCTCTATATCAGAGTACTCAATGCAGTCTGGGGAGGGTATGCGTATGCAGCCACTCATAGACGAAGATATGGAAGCGGTAATTCCCAAGAAAGATCGTGCCAGAATGTGGTCGACCGCCACAACGGTACNAAGTGAAGGGCACGATGAAGCACAAAGCACAGAGAGCATGGAAGAGTTTCAGGAGAAGCGTCAGATTATCGGGGAAGGACAATTGAGGGTTGAGGGGTTTTCTTTTYCGTTCTATTCACCATCGCTGCACGCTCCCCTGCAGTCTGTGATTCCCCCCTATCACTAGTAGTGTCCGATTGTACCAGAAATATTTGTATTAATACACTCGTTTCGTCTAATATCCGTTGTGCGTCCCCACTTAACCTTGTCTCAGCGGGGAGATGATGCTGGAGCGACAGAGCTGATCGACGTCTGAGGTAAAGGGGCTTTGGGATCACGTTATCTACTACTTCCGCCACACTGTGACTTTGACTGCAACCATGTTTTCCAAATCCCACTACTAATTTCGGTCTGCTCAATACCCATTCTTGAACGCAACTTGATGGATAGTTACCGCATAATATTTTGGCCCATAGAAGTGAAACAATCGGGATTCTACTATGGATGGACAAAACCTACGACATGTGTCGCCGGAGTGTTATTAGCAAAGGATTCAGTGAGTTAGTGACGAGACTATTTAGTTACCTTACTCAACCAACACGACGCACACTAGGATTCTGAGGCTTCCTCCTCTTTACTACGTGTTTTCAAATCTCCTCAATGGATAGCTTTACAACAGACGTGTATTTACCGACCGGCCATATTGGGGAAATGCACATATGATCGGACGACTGGAAGTATATCCTTGGACGGAGAAAAGGAATACACATTATTCTATTACCAGAGACACGCTGCGAACTCTCTGAGGTTCTATTCACTGGATATTCTGCCCTTGGACCCAACGGAACGCGACAAGGACAAGAGACCTCTGCACTCTTTCGACGATGTGCTTCGGAACGATTTTACAGCACCCAAGCGAGACGAGGATTCTGGGGGAATAGATAAATTGGTTRTTGCTCAGGTGTGTGTTGAATTGCAATGCAATTGATAGTATAGGACCTGACTGTCTGGCTTTCAGTTCAATTCTGCCTTGACGTTGGATACACTCCTCCATCCGACACAGAAGTCAAAATGGTCCCCACCCCCTCTATCTGCGTTACTCTTCTCTTTTGGATTTCTAAACGCTGTCAGTCAATGGTTAATCTTCATATGCGAATACGTAGCAAAAATCTGCAGTATTCCCATAACACTCCAGTCAAATCCTCTTCTTCTCAAAGACCTTTCAAACACCAGTCCGTGTTCCGTCTTCCAACCTCTATCAGCTCCAATTCATATAATTGTTACAGTCCAGCAAATCGACCTTCGCACAGAACAAGCCCAGTTCTTGATTATGGACGTGCCAACCCTGAGCCATCGAGAGACTATGCAGATATCCGTCTTTAGTGCGAGGTACACAAAGTATGTAGACGCCTGTATTCTTTGTTTCTTCGCCGTGATGTTGAAGTGGTTAAATAAACCAGCTTTTTCAACACCGTTTGGTTGATCTTGAACGACATCACAGTGGGAGTCGCCCTCGGGGCATTCCTCTGTGATAACAACGTCTTTCTTGCGGCAAAGTTGACGACTGTCATTGAGGTAGGGTGTGTCATTCCCTGTTCCTTGTGTACCATGAGACCAATTCATAAATTAAGGACCTCCTCGTGAATTGGGTCAAATGGGCTCTCACCTGGTTGGACTCCTGGCCAGCAGGTCTCAAGCTGAACACGGAACTGAGTGCTTTCTACTCAAGTACCTTCATTGAAATTGTTACACATTGGGGAGGTTTGACTTGCAAAACTTTCCATCTTCACTGTCATATTCTGACGGTGTTGTAGCAATTCTCGACCGAGGAACTCCTTATCTACCCAGCATTCTTTACGCTTTTGGAGTCCTAAGTTGCATGGGAGGTCTATCTATGACAATATCCCTATTTTCTGACCTGTTAGGAGTTGTCACCGTGCACATATACGCGTGTTACCTTCTATCGGACTTGGTGTACGAGAGAATGCTGGTTACCGCTGGGAGTTTATGGAACTTATTCCGAGGTAAAACGCTCGATTTTTCAAAACAAACTGGAACTGACATGGTGCTTAAAGGCAAACGCTACAATGTTCTTCGTAATCGCACTGACTCTGTAGAATATGACATGGATCAACTCCTCTTCGGAACCATACTATTCACGTTGGTGGCGTTTCTGTTTCCTACTGTCCTCGTATACTACGGATTATTTGCCCTCGTAAGTCTAGAAATTATACTTGTCCTCTTTCAGGAAGGCTGACGTAGAAAAAAGTTGCGTCTTGGTACAATATTGCTGCATGCTTGCATGGAGACTCAACTGGCATTCATGAACCATTTCCCATTGTTTGCTTTGATGTTGAGAGCGAAGGATCCATGGCGTCTTCCTGGTAGGTTGATTAATATACTCTCACTCGATCCTCTAATGGACAATTACAGGGGGGATCTACTTTGATTTTGAACCTTGTTGGCAAAACTCGCCCAACCCTTCTCTAATCATCAAGGTATACACGGTGCTGATTTGTCTTTCAATGGCTGATGAATATAATCCCTTCGAAGAATCAACCCATTCCATTTTCGTCGATATTCTTCCAGTATAGTGCGTTACCCACATTATCGCTCCGTCATATAAAGCGTCATAATATTGATCTTCTCGTATTTCCAGTCCGACTGTGGTATCGACTATCAGCACATTACAACCCGATCCGTCTCCTCCGTTGCCTACTCTCCGGAGAATTCATCGCANCCATCCCTCGATATTCCATACGATATTCTAAACTGAAGATCCACCCTCTCCCTGACCAAGGCCCTGCTGGTACAGCTACGGAGAAACCCAAATTTCCGCAATAACATCCCACTCTTTCAAAATCTGCGTAGCCGCCGCCCTCTTACCTACTTCATCCGTGTCTGACCCATCGTAAGCTGCATCCACATATTTATCATCAACGAGTATCACTCGCAGACCGCCGATGACAGTAAATCCAGCTTTCAGCGGTACATATGTGAGCTGGAAATATTGTGTGGTCAATACTTTGCCACCGCGTAGATCTGTAGGCAGTAGTTGGATAGGTGGAAGGATTTGTGCGGATGATCCCGAGAACATGACATTGGATTGGGCGGATATCTTGAGAGAGTCGCTTGTGGGAGGGGGGAGTAACGGGGCTGTTGACGCCCCATTAATAGTACTGTCTGAGATGGCGCTAATAGGAAGATCGGCGGTCTGTTGGCGGGGAGATGCGACAAGAAGTTTCTGGTGGGCCAAAGCATAGTTGAAAGTCGTGTATGTTGGGGATGGTGTCGAGAAACCTGCTGATGTCGAGGCTACCCGTGGACTGATCAGCTCTGGTGGGTTGGGTGGGGGCGGGTTTGGGAAAGTAGTTGAGCCTGAGGAGGTCGAATATGTTGCACTGCTAATGTAACGATCCTCTTCTGAGAAGCGCGTTCGGGGAGAAAATAAGTAGAAACGGCGAGTGTGCAAGCGATAGTAAACGGTTTCTGCACATGCAAATCATCTCGGGAAATGTCGCGGATGATGAGATTAGTTTCGATACCAGAGGGCGGCATAAGTGAAGGTGGAGGTGAAGGAGGTCGAGACGGGGACGGAAGGGAGGACNATGGGACGACNTTCGGAAGGGAGAGGATGGTCGCTGGGCAAGCGTAGGTGAAGCAGGACGTGATGGAGGTAACTGTGGGGAATGCGGCCGAGGAGGGGTTGAGACCGTAGAGCCCCGTTTTAGATGGGGTGGTAATGCAGAGGCAGGATTCTGTACAGCCGTGAGGAGAGGTATTCGTCGAGTTAACATAGAGGTCAGGAGACGGGCAGGCTCTCCATACGATGAGCGCCATGACAAGTCTAAACGACCAAGAGGTATGATAGCCCCCGGTCCGTGAACAGTAGGCTCCAGGTTGAGAACAACTGGGCTCAGAATGTAGATGTACTGCCGCATATCCTGAGGTTGTATAAGAGCTTGCGATTGCGAGAACGAAGAGCTGTCGTGGCTGCTGACATCCTCCACTGTCCAAGCTTCCGTACAATCAAATTTCATTGATTCAAACCAGAGAGGCTCGACTGTCATGTTCTGAATATGGATCTCGAGAAAAACTTTGTCCCGTTCTTGAGGAGACAGGGTAGCTGAAGGGGACTTTGGGATATGGACTTTGGTCTTTACTGACAGCGGGTTTGTTACCTGTGTTCAAGATGAGTATGCTGAATAATGTGGAACGAAATGTACACGTACAGCGAACTTGTAGAACTTCCTGAAGGATTGTAACGTAGGATCAGAACCGTCATCCGGAATGACAAGACCGTGTCTATGAGAAGGCGGGAGACGATATGAAACCGTACAAGCAAGCACATGCTGTCCCAACTCTTTGATTTCGTGGTGTACAACATTCTCCATCGTATCTCCTACAGCAAGTTTGTAGGATGGACCGCCGAATTCCGCGAGAACAAGTTTAGATGTAGCTGTCTGCATTTCCACTTTCATGGCCACATCTTCGATTTCTACCTGGACCTCATTATTGACGCAAAGACAACTCGAGAATGTTTCCCCAAGTTGTATAGAACCAAAAGACGAAGGAAGGGTCAGGAGTTCGGACGAATGAGAGAGATCGCGTAAAGTCTTTGGATGGCCTTCTAGTGGTGCTTTTCCTTGTAAAGAAAGTATAGATGCAGTTGAACGCGAAGAAAAGGACGGGGAGCTCGAATAAAATGGTTCCCAAGCACTCGCTAGAGCGGGCCGCTAAATTTCTAGTGAGTCTTCAGAGATAAACAGAGTCCTCAGAGACGACATACTGACACCCTCATCACTTTCAAAGACAACAAATGTCCTGGGCTACCTTCCGTTCCTGCCATATTCGCGAGATAACCGTGGAGGGAGGGATTAATATCCTTGAATTTATTCAAATGGAAGGGAGAAGTCAAGGCTTGTTGGTTAATGCAACGCGGGGTACCAGAAATGATCGACGCCATATAGTCCTTCAATGAATTATCCTCTGTACAATGTATACTACCATAATTTACAAATATTTAGTTAGATATATAATTTAAAACACGTTGAGATCCCTGCCAGATCGAAGAAGACGGTCGACCGTGCCTGTCCAGTCCACACCCTCCCCATCACCAATACTGGGAAGCTTTCTTGGAGGTGTCCTACGCTTTCCACCCCCAGGATCACCTGTGAAGTCCTGACCGGAGGCTTTCTTGGCCAGATGCTTTATTTCCCCAAAGTCGGAAGATGCCTGGGCTCGTAGGAACTCAGCACTGTGTGATCTGTGCGCCATGCAATCTGGTTCGACATAACCCGCGAGAGAACCTGCGTAGTTCGACGGCTTCTCCCTTGACATAGCACTGCCGTCAGGCCAAAGGGACCCGTTGTTGGTTTTCTTGAGAATGTCGATAATCCCGAGAGATTCTCCAGGAGCCATGGGGGTGGGCTGAGAAGGAGTGACGCAGGGCATGTCAACTTCTTTCCGCAAAACATGGTCTACGTCGACTGCAGAAAAGAACGCGACACCCTGAGGAAGATCATCCATCCCCAGCTTGTATGCGAACATGCTCCGCGTCCACAGGTTTGCAATCTGAAGAGCAAGAGCAGCCCGATACTTGTCCTCTTCGCGGACTAGATATCTCAACTCGTCATGCACAGAGATAAGGTAGCGAGCTTTGATGCCGTATTGTTTTATCAGGTAGTCCATAGACACAATGAGGAGGTGAAGATAGTCGACACCAGACGATTGGACAACCCAATTTATACGGGAAGGCATGTAGTCAGACCCAAAATTGTTCGGTAGGTACTCCTTGGAAAGGGCACTGGTGACGCCACATTCGAGGGCAGGAGTCTGTGGTTTATCTGAAAGCGCAATCTCTTCGAGCTTGTTGAAGAGGTAACTCTCGGTACCACCATACCAGAACTTGCGGTCGAAAATATCGGTGCGATGGGTGTTTTTGCCTTTGGTCGATGCATACAGATTTTCGGCAAGTTTCTGAGCTTCCTCAGGTAACATGCCTGAGCTGTTCTGTAGGAGAAGAAGAATAGCATGGCGCATTCCCGCACCATAGATACGCGAGTAATTGAAAACCTTGGCTTGGTCTCTAGAAATACCCAAGATGCTAGCTGTCTTTGAATGCAGATCGGTCCCAGCAGATTTGGTTCCTTCCAGAGTCATCCAGCCGATGGCGCTCGCTCCATGGAACCCGAACTGAGCGTCTCCCATGGCACTGGAGATCCAAAGCTCCTCAGAATCGACATCGGCACCCACGATGGAATAGCCGGGAGGAGCACGAATCATCGACTTCAGTTCTGACCCAACACGATTCTTCTTAGCGTTACTCGCAGTGAGCCATGTTTTCTCGATGGCACGACGAGTGACGGTTCCCATTGTGATGACTTGAGGCAAGATGATACCCCACTTCTTCGGATTCCCTTCAGCACTTAACCCTTCCGTCGCAGGAAAGCCCATATCCCAGCTATCCTTGTTCGTGCTTTGCCAACCGACCATTTGATTAAGAATGCGATCTCTAGCACTGACCCAATAGCTGCATTGGGCACCGACATCCACGATCTTCTTTGCATGGTCCCCAGCCCCGCTTCTCAAAGTCCCATCTAAAGCAAACTTCATGAACGTCTTCCCCAGCGGACTCCCAACGTTGGCTTTTTCTCCGTCTTTGTGCGGTAGCTTGTAGAACACATAGCGCCCACTTAGAACGGCATCTGCCAGCGTATCATCGGCGGGATCGTAGAATGTCAAGGGAGCGAAGCGCTTGAATTTCTCCGCCTGAGGACTATTCCTCAAGAATAAATCGGAGGGAACGCGGAATATCCATCCATGTTCCCGCGAATGGCAAAGGGGGTAATCGTACCACGAGAGTTTAAGCAAGAGCGGGGCTACTCGATTGCGAATTGTTATGTCCAAAGACCCCGGGGGCAAATCCTTCTTTGGTTTGGTCAGCTCCCAGTACCACTTTGGCCATTGCGGCCAGTTTGGCTTCGGGGCTGCCGCTTTGGCCTTCTTCTTGATCTCGGAGGACGACCAGTCAAGTTGGCTGAGCCACCGATCCGATGCGAGAGCGTCCTTGTCCAACTGCAGCCCTTCGTCAAGGGTTCGGCGAGCTAAATCGAAGAGGGATGAGGAGACTGCTTCATCTCGTTCACCAATACTAAGAGCAAGCGCCAACTCTCGATCCCGAGTGGTAAGGGGACTATGATCGGCCTTCAACAATTTACCGACATGTGAGGCGGATATGATGGTATGGGTTTTCTTCCCTTTCGCCGTGGGGAGACGCATGATCCTGCCATCTGAGTCTAGGAAGTGCCACTTTTCTGTGGGAGTGAAGATTAAGGGATGGCCATCGCAGGAAAGTCTAAGTAGAATAGGAACAATTCGCTCTAACGATTTCTTGGAAAGAGGGTCGGAAGTTAGGGTGGTGTACCAAACTGGAGAAGAGGATACTGCTTCCTCGTCAACTTCGGTCTTTTTGTGTTGTGAATGAGTGATGTACACCCTGCAGATAGCAGTCGTTGCTTACCGGTTTAACCTCGTCAAGCACAACCCCTCGTGAGGCGCTAGCACTCTTGGGCGTCCAATCCAATTGACTAAGCCACGGATCATCAATATCCTGCTGTTCTTTCCCCGCGTTTTGTTCCATGGCCTCTCTAGCCAGAGTGGCGAGGTTATCGCGCACCTCGCGCTCCATTTTCTGATACACTCCTTCCGCCCGTTTGAGATACTCTTCCCATTGCTCGTTTACAGGTAAAAACCCGCTGCCCATAGATGCAACACCAGCGAAACTAACAGGATGGGGACAAGCTTCGAGGAATTGCGGTAAAACTTTCTTGTAGACCTGGTGCGTGACATGTACATCGGAAACACAATAAGAGATGTAGTCGTGAACATTGGCGAGGATATCCTCTGGTGTTAATGTCATGAAATCGTTTCTGATCTCTTTCGAAATATCTATATTGCAATGTAACTTGGCCACATCACGAAGTGAGTTCGCGGAAGTGATGTCCTCCCAGCGCTTTTGCGTAGCGTCAACCGTGTCATCGTTGTCAAATTCAGCAGAAGAGATGTCCCCGAGATCTCCTTCAGACAATGTCAGTGAAGCTTGCAGCTTCGGAAGGGATTCTTCGAGATCCTCTAATAGCCCCTCGAGTCTAGCACGCTGATCCGCTTCGACGCCAACGGTAAGTTGCGCGCGAACCTCCTCCATCATCTGTTCAATAGCCTCAACAGACTCTCTCTTCCTCTCCAGGTCGTCATCTTTCTTCTTGCGATACTTGTTCCAGGCCGGCCGTTGATGAGAGGAAATTCCCTTCACAGCAACATGTAAAGCCATAGTGTCGAAGAATCGGTTCTGTGTGCCCTCTAACCGGTATTCCTCCTTTACCCTCGCGCGATCATACGAGACATTGTGTCCTACGACAAGACGTGGAACGTCATGGGGACCCAAAGGAATTAGCTGCTCTGGATTGACAGAGTCCGGGTTTAAGAGCCATGGTGATATCCAGACATACCAACCATTGGGAGATGCGGCGCATGCCATGATAGGGTAGGGGTGATATTTCGGCATGGTCTCGACATCGAAACAGAGAGACTGTTCCGGTTGGCCATCATGACATGGATAATCAACATGCTCAAAATGACTGGAGCCATCCTCAGCATGGTGGTATTTCGTCCACCCAGCTTGGAGGTCGAAACTGTCAGGTAGTGGGGGTATTTCAGATTGGCAGAATGACTTTGCCAGAGATATGTATGGTTCCGAAGACGATGCCCCGATACGGTAGAAGTGTTCCAACAAATTCTCACCCTGGAGCGGTGGAAGTATGAAGTCTGTGGAAGGCAACGTAGAAGATTGAGCGGGGTCGAGACCGTGGACTGCGAGGTGGTCGATAGAGATGTTGGTATATGACTTCGGGGGCGGTGGAAATGAGCAGTTGGCGAATATCTGCTTGTGTAGCGATCTGGACAACATTTGGACCCCAACAGCATTCCGTTTGACTGGAAGAAAATCAGTGATAGGTATTTTGAAGTCTTACATGGCCACCTTACCAAACCGGAGCTCTTCTGACTCTTCCGTGACATTTTTGGAGACTTTTGTTTCCTCTTCCTTGTAGGTGTAGCTTTGAGGGGGTCTGGGTAGTGGGGGAGGTTGCTTTTGGCGGAGGGCTTGGACTTCAAGCTTGGAAACAACATGAAACCTCCGAGACAGACCAGGACTTCTCGAGAAGTTTTTGGCTGGTCTGAGCATTTAAAGACCATAAAAGAGTAGTTAGTACAGGATAGGGTGAATGATGGTGGGTCCGTCGTGGAAGTAGGAGAAAAACATACGCGCCAATAAACGCCCGGGACTCAGCGGCCCGTATGAGAATGTGAGAAAGTATTCCCAATGTGGATATGCGTCGGTCCCGATCATTGCTATACGTGTCTTCCAGTTTCTCATTAGCATTTTTGCAGGTTTCTGCTCTTTATTCTTTATCTTCACCTYATCAAGGAGAAACACGTACCTTCAAGTTCTAGTATGCATTATCCATTGAGAATCCCCCGAAGATATTTGCCATATCAGTGAATACAGACAGCAGGACGTGAACTTGCCCTGATCCATTCGCGTATATTCCGTCTCCCGCACTGCCCCGAGCACTTCTCTTGCGTAGACAACCACCATGACCCTTTCCTCTCCCAACGTGCACGTATACAGGGACTGTAATGCTGATACCGAACCACCCCCGCATCCTGGGAAAGCGTGGACCAGGTTTATTTGTCTCTCGGACACACATTCGCGAGAATACTTCCTTCCTGAAGGCGATGTTCTAATACATGCTGGTGATCTGACTAACTGGGGAACGCCTGAAAGAGTTGAGAAGGTTTTGAGATGGTTCCAATCGTTGAATCATCCAGTAAAAATGTGAGTCTACGACCTTCATGACGATAAGATTTTCTGTTGAGAAGGTGCTCTCTTCCCGACAGTTTTGTGGCTGGAAACCATGATGTGAGTTTAGAGCTATCTTTCTCTTCTGTGGGAGGTTTTAAACACACTATGTAACCAGCTTTCACTAGATCCTACTTGTCCCTTAGAAGATCAAGTTGTTCCGGTATGATGGTCCGTTCTTTGTCTTCACACATGTTTCCCTAAAATTGCCTGCAGAATGTAGAGGCTATTGACGCCATCCGCGCCAAATTGAAAGGAGAAGAAATTCGGAATGCTGGTATCTATTATCTTGAACACGAAACAGTGAATTTCAAGACCCCTTCTGGGCGCCAATGGAGGCTCTATGGTTCTCCCTCTTCTCCAATACACGCTAGAGGGGCTTTCCAGTATGAAAATCATGCAGAAGCGCAAGGTACTAACCTGTCCGTTGGTCATCCTATTTACAACTAATCACATTCTGCCAGCACTCTATAACTCGATACCAACTGATGTTGACTTATTAATAACTCACACTCCTCCCTACCGTACCCTTGACAAGACTCGCAANGGTATTCACGCTGGATGTAAAGCATTGCAAGCACGGTTACCAAAACTCAAACAATGCCGACTACACGTTTTCGGACACATACACGAAGCGTTCGGTGCTGAAATTGCATCATCAGGGATGGTCTCCGTCAATGCTGCCATGCAACTCGCTTCTGGCGTGACGGTGGTTGACCTGAAGGACTGATGGAAACTCATATACCAACTCGATATCATACACACACTTCCTAATACCCTATCCCCTAATAGATTGCGGCCAGACGCCTCATGATATACTCTTTGGCCTGAGGGACTCGTCATGGCCAGCTCAAAAGTCATTGGAATGAGGCACTTACCGAAATAGGTTCGTACTTCTTCGGAGTCTTTTCTTCGTCCCATGTTCCTGGGACACAGTCAACTACCGTCGCGAAGTCCTGTAGTTTTGAGATATCAGCCAGAGTCTTGGTATATGGTGACAGGGAATGCTCACAGCACTACAGAACTAGGAAATCGTAGGTCTGTTATTGAATAGACATTAATCATTCGCAATAATGACACCTACATATGGGATCGAGTATCGTTCGGGGGTCATACCATCTGTAATTTCGAGACCTGGGGGTGCTCGTACCCGATGGATGGTGCTCTTGATAGAATCATTGGACCCTGCAATTCAATAGGTAAGCCCCCTTGCCACAGTACACTTCACTCCACTTACACCTGGCTAGGAAGTCCCCGGCATTGACAATTAACGCGCCTTCTACGGGGGATGCAGCCTAACGCTCATTGAGATCTGTGTCGTGGGATTCCTGGCCAATCATGTCCCCTCACTATAAAGTTTCCTGGGTTCTGAGGGTTTTCTACCTCTAGACCGCCGACATTGTCTTGCAACAGAAGGGTAATGCTCCCGAAATCAGAGTGTTCTCCTATACGGGCAATCTCGTTGGTTTCCAAAGACGCTGTTGGAACTCTTGAAATGAATCATAATCTCAGACCCTTGTGATTTTGGAGTCATGCGACGCTACGCACGATGGGTAATGGAGCAGCCTCAGTTGGTTGTCAGCGGCGGCGTGAACCTTCGTGAAGTGGTCTTCTGTTAGGTGGAACCCCAATGCAAGAGCCCTCAGGATGGACAGTTCGGCTTGGTAGCATGCCTTGGGGTAACGAGAACATGAGTTTCGTTTCTGCGTAATTCGATTCCGAATACTAGAGCATACCTCAAAAAAGTCCAGGCACGCTTCCTTGAATCCGGGAAGAATATCAGGCGGTAACCATATATTAGGTATTGCGGGGTCATCTTCTCGCCCCGCCTCAAAGCTTTCCTTCACGTCTGCTGCCTTAGCTCTGTTCTCCGCGATCTCCTTTGCGTCATAGAAATGCTGGACGACCTTCTCCAAACCAGGTTTTGAGTAACCTACCGTAATTAATACCTATTAGCCTCAACGATTGTACGTCCAGAAAATCACAGACCTCGATGATGAGTTCCTGAAGGTGGGTGAGGCGCCAACTCCTTAATCTCCATCGGGAGAGCAAAGAATTTCCTGGACTTCAGGGTTGCAATCAGATACGAGAACAAGAGAAAATCATGACCCAGGAGATTCCAGGCCAGCTGGGCGCTAACTGATCTACTCACCCAGTCAAACATTCCTGCTACCTTGCCCGACGGGATGTTATGATTGATCAAGTACACGAAACCAATCTTTCTGAACGAATCCAGCATCTGGTCTGCTAGAGCCTGCCTTTGCATGAGCGTTCCTGAAGTGAATATGGCGAAGTCGAGAATAGGGATATTGCTTTCCGCCCCCAATCCAATGTTGATACCTATACTAGACATTACGCTCACACCACTGGTACGGATCTTTCTCGCAAAGTAAGGACGAGTGAATACGGAGAATGTAGATGAAATGGAAGGCCTTGAACGGCGTCTACACTTGTGGGAAAGGGCGTCATAGTAGTAGGTGGTCACGGTATTACTAAGTGGGAGAATGTGGCTGAAAGCCAACGGATAGACCGGAAATTACATCACACAGAAGATATCATTTTTGAGAGAAGCAAGGTAAGATGCTTTGCAAATCTATCCTGAAGGAACTAACGTCAGACTGTTGGACGTTGTGGATGAACTTCTCGGTTGAAGTATCAATAGCCCTTAAGATTCGAGGTGCAATGCGCATTCATAGCACACATTGGGCCTGACTGCTTCCTCAAGCAATCAATCGAGGTCAAATTTCCGTGTTAGAGATGCAACGAGCTGAATGGATGCAAATCGTAATATAGAGAAACGAGATTCTATGACTTTGACCCATGTTCTAACTCTCCGGAAGAGCGTGCGCGTAAAATAGTAGTAGAAAGTGCTTACTAGCTTCACTAACAGGATGTCATCTCTTTCTCATAAACGGAATGGTCACCACGGATTTCTACGAATAATGCTAAGGTTGTCAACCGTCACTTTACAGCTCCCAGATGCATATTCGCATTGGTTGCGCAGGTTGGAAGCCAAATGAGTCCACGAGGGCCTTTCTGGGCCTTCTGATTAGTGGTAACCTGGTGCTGGGGAAAATTACCAAGTTTACCCAAAGTTTACCGTGAGCTTTCCAGGGTTTCCTTGTGTCCAGAGCTGCGCCGCTAGCCTGAGTCTGATAGATATATGCATTACCATGCCGTATCATTGCAGTATTACTGGATTTACTAATTGGAAGATGTTATAACTGTTTTGACAGATTTTTAGAGAGGCGGAAGTGAGCATAGTCCCAGGTGACAAGTCATTCACAGTATGAAGAGGAAGAGAGTATCTTAATCTTTTGGCTAATCCACCAACCCCGGATCACGAGCGTAGCAGTGAGTCACCGATCATGAACTCGTCGGTGTCGTCCGGTTGTTGAACGTTGAACGTTTACGCCGGTGCGACGCTGCGCTGCGCTTTACCGCTGTCCAACACCTGCGCCCACACTGCAAAAGTGGCATTCAATAATTACATTAAAGATTTGTAACACTTTCTGCTTGTTTCAGCTTCTGCATGGCCTTCAACGGATTCAATAACGATTAAACGAATTGCGCCATAGTATCATCCTGATCGTTAGCTTGCATTGAATTTTTCAATATTCAGGTGTGCAGGTTGTCGGTCTTCTTTATGTACGCTCATACATTGTACCAGNTGTCAAGACAAAAGACGTGACAAGTAGAGGAACCAGCACAGTGGAATGTTGCCTGTAGGAATCTAATCATGATCNAAACTTCTAATCCTCGTTTGTTACTTGCTGAATTCAGTATGACCATCCTATGGTCTATTGATATGTTTGGTAATATCTCGAGAGATTTTTATGCTTCTCAATTGCTTGTCAATCCACAAGCCTCCTGTATTGGAGTATAGCTTAGGGTTGAGTGAATTTGTGCAAGCGGCAATACCATCATCTTCATCTAGTCTGGCGCTGCGTGTTTACGTGTGNCCTGAAAGAACGTTCTTTACGTTCTGGCGATCGTGCCAAGCAACTCATACGCGACAACCAGATTCCCATATAGCCTGATGGTGTGTGATCGTCTGAACCTACTTAGGTCACATTCCTCGCTCTCTTTAGCCTACACTTCTGCTGCTTTTTGTTTTCTTTCACTTTCTTTCATCCTGTTTGCTTTGACCTGCGCTAGCTCGCACTTTCATCTCAATACTAGAACTTTCTTTCGCACAACCAAGGTGCGTGGATCATCCAGTGAGATGGTCTGCCTCCGGTACTAACTTCTTTGCTAGCTTTCTTGATCCCGTTAGAATGTCGTGTCCAGCCAGTGGTCACACTTTTTCAGGCTATGGCCCTCGTGGTTGTGCATGGCTCGGGATGCAGCAATCATCCTCGCAAACGCTATACGGAGCGCCTCAGGGTCCAAATGCGATTGACACAATCATGGCTACTGAACGCAAGACCATCTGTGAGGTTCTATTGCCGAAAGCACCCCCCAAAGATCAAACATCTTCGAAGAGTATGTTGGCAAATGCCGACTCTCTGAATCCTCCAGAGCTCGATGTCCTAGCTGTTGCTCTCGGTGCTCCAGCCCGTCGTGTGTTGGAACGAGCAGATCAGATCGGCCCCTTGACTGGATGGAGAGACGGGTTTCTATCAACTGCTCATGGTCTTTGCCCTTCAGATCCCAATGCCTCTCCTGCTGCTCTTGGGCGTACCCAAGGTCGTGTTTGGTCTGACCTTTGTGCACGACTTCCTGGATTAATTGCACGGGGACGCGTGCGAGAGGCAATCCTCGAACTCCCACTCATCGATGCGTCACCTCAGAGTCTTCCTGACGCTGCTCTCTGGGCGTCTGTTGTGTGCCTTGGTATTCTTGCCTCAATTTGGAGATACGAAGAACGCAACGATGGTCACGAAGGTATAAAAAACCTGGGTTCTGTCAAGCGAGATACCTTCACCAATATCCACGGAGATGTCGATGAAGAACCTGAGACTAAAGGAATTCCTCGAAACGTAGTGATTCCATTCAGGCAAGTCTGCACTCGACTCGGTCGACCTTTGCCATACTTGTCCCAATCCGACGTCGGCTTGCACAACTTCAAGGTACGTTTCAGGATGTTCGGATTCTTTGTCACCCCACTCCAACCAACATTAATTTAGATTCGTGATCCCACCTCTACCTACCCGTACTTGGAGAGAGCCGAGAACATGGATTTGCGATGGCCCATCTTCAACGACAGAGGAGAGGCGATGTTCTTGCTTTGCATGGTACGAAAATGATGAAGTTCATCTCATCTCAGTGAATATACTCACAGCAATCAGGCTGAAGTCCACGGGCTATTCACACCTGGCCCCGATCTAATGGCTCGATGCCAGGAGCGAGTGATGGAGAAAGACAATGACGGTATGCGTGTAATGTAAGCTCTGAATCACGTTTGATCTCATCATATACGAGCAGGTTTACTAGTGGAACTATTGAAACTCAAAGAAGTCATCGACCAACTCCCCTACGTCTTCCACAAGATATCTGGTGCATGATTTTAATTATTATCGTCTATACTTGCGAGTTTTAATATGTTCATACGCGGATTGTAGTGAACCCTCTTGCGGGCGAAAACTTCGGTGAGTCGATTAAAGTTTCCGTATTCCGTTTGACTCCCCAGTCTAACATGTACATTGCAGGCTCTCCGGTTTCTTGGGGACAAGGTGCTTTCTATTTGGCATTATCCATGCCATAGCACTCCATGCAGGCTCGATACTGATGCTCACCACAGGATATGCCAAGTTTTCTGCACCTCTTTCCTCACGTCTACCTGCACTCTCTGGACTTTTCCTTCCCATCTTCCAATGTATAGATACTTTCTTGGCGGTGAGTTTTAGTAAATGACTTCAGATCCTCTCAGTTCTTAGAATCTTTTTCAGCGCACTAACTACAAGTCATTCCTGGGGATTGAAGCAGTTCATCTTCGAGCATGGATGCCTTTGAACATCCGCGCATTCCTTGCTGCTATAGAGAACCATTATCGTGAGCCCCCGGAAACTACGTTGCATTCGAATGATTTCCCTTATCACGAAGACAGCTGTTGTTCCATATATCAAGAAAAGCGGTGACGACCGGCTCATTGGGGTTTTGGATGCCATTGTCGAAAGTTATGCTGGCGAGATGGGATTTATGTATGCCTTCCTCTTTTTTATCCCACATCTTTAGTCTGAACCATTTCCAGGGGTACTCATCGATGTATGATCACGTCCGGCTCTATTCCGAAAGGTTTCTTATTCCTGTTTGTTTAGACAAAGTTTATGGATTCCTTGAAGTGGTAGCCAAAACCGGACGTGTTGAAACCAAGTATGTGATTGCGAACTCATCTTTTAACATACACTGAAACTGCTATAGTGGTGGCGCCGGTGCCTCTGACCAGGTTGGCCGTCCATGGCAAGAGGTCCACAAGACTCTTGCTGACTCTATGAAAGAACGCTTGGAGCCTTACCGTTCTCAAGCTGTTCTGGACATCGAACCGCACGAGATGAGAGGCTCTTACGATCAATGTCGTTTCTGGGCCAAAATCACTCAGCGTTCTTCTATCGACGATGATACCCAGAGGTCTACAGGAAAGATCACATTGAATCTTCATCACCTAGGTCTTACATTCATTCCGGGTGATCGGTTAGCTATCATGCCTCTGAATTCCTGGTCCGATATTGAGGTATGGTGTTGACCTTCTGTTGCTATCTCGACATCCAGCTGATTGAGTACAACAGAAAGTCGTAGGGGCACTGGGTTTAATTGATTTGCTCGACGTTAACGTGCCATTGGACGCAAAATGGAAACGGTATGCGCAGCATGAAGCCGAGTGCTCCAAGCAGGATCCCAACACTGCACCACACATGACAGTCCGCGATATACTGAGAAAGGGTAAGTTGGCACCTCTGACGAAGGACATGGTTACGGCGGTAATTCTTCCTTCTCTCCTACGTCTTTAGCCGATGTTCATGACATTTTCAAGGTGCACTTACTTGTTCGCGTCTCATCTGCTACCCTCCGCGTTCTGGGCTCCGACACTTGGCCTGTCTATGGTTCTTTGGGTGATTTGTTGGTGGTAGCTCTTAATGACGTGTCCGATCAAGTTTGGGACCAAGCTTTCTCTCTTACCGACTTATCCTGGCTACCGACTCTTATTACCCCTGAACAACCCAGAACTTATTCGATATCCTCCTTCCCCTTCGACCTCCTTCCGGAGTCACTCGATCTTACTGTCTCCCGTGCAGAGCATGAGGTCTGCCCTCTGCTCCTGCTGGAGGGCCAAAAGAAGACACGCCCTGGTGTCAGTTCTGGATTTCTTAACCCAGATCCGAATGAGGATCACGAACCTAGACACCATCTAACGTCCCGGGGCTACGAAGAGGAAAAGGTTGGCTATAGTCAGATACCAGGCACCGTCGACGCTGACTCTCCCCATCTAGATTCTTGTTGGGGTATCTCGTCCATTGAATTTCCAACTCCCGATTTCTCCTTCTACCCCAGTCGCGATGTTCGCTGGTGGTTCTGGCATCGCTCCGTTCCGTGGATTCTGGCAGGCTCGTATTGGAAGCGGAGTCATTGGAAGAAACATCCTTTTCCTGGGTGTGCAGTCGCGGAAGAAATTTTTGTACAAGCACGAACTCCGCGAACATGTCAACAGTGGCAAACTCGAACTCCATGTCGCGTTCTCAAGAGATACCGCAGGATTAGTGTACGATCCATCACTGCGAGATCTCGTTGAGAAACACATGGAGCCCCGGTACATTGATTCCGCGATCCTGGACCAAGGCCCTCTGGTTTGCGACTTGATACTTTCAACAAAGCTGGGCGGACAGGGTGGATATTCATACGTCTGTGGATCGATGTCACTCTTCGAGACTGTGATGACTGGTATCAAGAAAGCTCTTTACAAATACCGGGCGGTGACTAAAGAAGGCGCGGAAGAACTCCTTGCCCAGGCCTTTGCTGAGCGCAGGTTCTTGCTTGATGTGTTCATGACTCCCCGTGCTATGAGCCAGAATGAACCTTACTTATCCCTGTCAGAACTCGCACTCCACACTGGCCATCGGGCAAACAGTAGGACTTGGATTGGTGTTCATGGATCGGTTTACGATGTCACAGAGTTTTTGCCTATACATCCCGGCGGCACGATGATTGTTGCAGGGTCTGCGGGTTTGGACGCCAGTCTTACTTTCGACGAGGTCGCTCACACCTCGAACCCTGAAGTCATGAGGTAATTTCAGTACTTGCTCGCGGGGAATTTATCTAACGTTTTCTTGAAAAATTTCAGCTTGTTGAGCAAGTATTTCATCGGCTACCTCACTCCGCATCCGAAATTCCAACTCACAGAGTTAACGGAACTCTATGATAGCTGGGTCGACTACATGCGAACATGTGTTGAGACCCTTACGACGCTGTCCTTTGAAGTGGACGCCCTCCAAAGAGACGCGAAGCTCTGGTTCTCCGGAGGGATGCTTTCAACGCATGCAATCCGGAAGCTTTATCAACTGCAAAGCAGGTATGTCTCGCCTTGATCAAGTTAATTTTATGTATGCCAACGTTGACTCTTTCGAAGGCTTTTAACGAAAACAGGATTCCCGGTCCTGTTTGGTACGAAGTAAGCGTGGCCAATTCATAAATCCTAAACGGTGACTAACTAATCCCTCTAGACTCCAGGAGATCTTCCTTCAACTATCCTTTTCCATTGCCAATAGCGATGATCCCTCACTCCTTCCGGATATCATGGGCATTGTCACTCAAGCCACTTCTAGCCCGTCCGCTGTCTTGGCCCGGAAGGAAGTCGCAGAGCTAGGAGAGTTTGTCACCAATACAGCTACTTCCGCCCCAGTATTTGAACAGGGAATTGTTGCATACGCTCGTAATGTATGCGAACTCGACGTCAGATTCATAGAGCAGATACGAGATGAGGTTTGCGCTGGATATGACGCCTTCCTCGGTGTGGCTGAGGTCATCAAGAGCTACCCTAATAAAGAGAAACAGGTAATAGCGATCATTGTTTTGGTGTTTAATACAAGCTGATTTACATCTTGCAGGCATTGCATAAGATCTCTACTGTTTTGATGTCGTATCTGCAGCGTATTGCAGAACGAGTGGACAGTTTTTACGTCGACCTCGCTACGCAATCTCTCTACAAGCCTAACCAGGAGGCAAACCCTGCTCGCGCACGATGGAAATTCATATGCCGTCGTGTCAAGGACGGCTCCTTCTTTGTCCTGACCCGAGACATAACTCCAATTGCTCTGGACGGCAGGCATACCAAGGCTCAGACTGCATTTGAAGCTAAACGTAGCAAACGGCAGAGTGTATCCTTTGATCAAGTTCTTTCTCAGGCCGTGACCAAGGTTTCTCGTTCGAGGCAGAACACGCGCTCCCCGACAGCGCACACTCCTATGTCTAGCATATCTGCTAGCTCCAATCGTTCCTTCAGTCGTGCTGCCACCTCCGCAAGCAAATCTCCTCAACAGGCAGTTGGAACACGTCCTCTCCGACTCGCAGATGCTCATACGGCCCGTGCCAATGGCGGAAATGAAAGCAGTTTCGAGGAACAAATCCTGAAAAAGGCTGCCAACCGAATGTCACAATTCATGGCTGGTAGAATCAAGGATCTAAACCGTCTTTCGAAGGCTACCAACATGCTCTCCTTTGAGCACGCTATGGCTGTGTACGGCGCCCCAGGTTCTAGCCATAACAATGACCATGACAGCGATGAATCTTCCGACGATTTCGTCATGATGCTACCGGCACCGACCCCAATGAAGCACGCCCGAGCGTCCAGCCGCCAGGCCTCCCTCGACAAGCTGACGGGTGCTCGCTTGGTTGGGTCGTCGTCGCCTTTGCCAGGGCCGATTCCGCGCGCTGATCTCCAATCGGCTACGTTTGGGCGTAAGCTTTCAGTCTATAGCACGGCTTCTCGTCGAACAGACTCGACAGAACGTAACCGAGCCACACCTCCTGCTCCTCCCCCTAAGACTAGCCATTGGTAGCTATCGTTTTCTTTTTTCATAATTATCCGCTCGCTGGCCGCCATATTGAACTTTTAGTAATTACCGGGGCATATGTAGTTTTCATTCTTTCAACACAATCGCATTAATTTCTTTCTCGTGACCTTGTTGTGAAGAGCCCGTCTTTAACTTTTGGGTTGTCCGGTAAATCTACACCTGGGATTCTTATCACGTGTATGAAACGCGTCTTAAGAAACGCGACCACGATCCGAAGATGCCTAGAGAGATAGTAACGCTCCAGTTGGGCCAGTGTGGCAACCAAAGTACGCTGTGTTATACAGAAATTAAGAATCTATGATGCTCAACGTTCTCTAGTGGGGTCTGTATTTTGGCAACGACTATGTGCAGAACACGGCATCAACAAAGAGGGAATATTGGAAGAATGGGCCACCGAGGGAGGTGATCGGAAAGACGTGTTTTTCTACCAAGCAGATGATGAACATTATATTCCGCGATCTATTCTGGTTGACCTGGAACCTAGAGTGCGTCCGGAGACACAGGCTCTATCTAATACAAGATAGAATATTGAACTTGCTTAAGGTTATCAACAACATTCTGGCTTCTCCTTACGCAAATCTGTACAATCCCGAAAACATATTTGTATCCAAGGACGGAGGAGGTGCCGGAAACAATTGGGCACAGGGATATGCCTGGGGAGAAAAAGTGTATGAAGAAGTGATGGAAATGGTAGACAGGGAAGCAGAGGGCAGTGATTCGTTAGAGGTCCGTATCCAATCTTCTGGTCCCCTAAGCTGCAACTTATATCTATGGGGGTGTTAGGCATTTATTGCAATGCACTCTATCGCAGGTGGAACGGGCTCTGGACTTGGATCTTTCCTTCTTGAACGACTAAACGACAAATTCCCAAAGAAACTAATCCAGACTTACAGTGTATTCCCGAATGCACAAGAGGGAGATGTTGTTGTCCAGCCTTACAATTCGATACTCACTCTTAAACGTCTTGTCAATCATGCGGATTCTGTGGTCGTCTTGGACAACGGGGCATTGTCAAGGATATCTGCCGACAGATTACATGTCCAGACACCAACTTTTGACCAGACGAACCAACTGGTGAGCATTGTTCAACCCTCATGTTCACATTATTTCATAGCGAAAATACATCAGGTGTCGACAGTCATGGCCGCGAGCACTCAAACTCTCCGATATCCTGGATACATGAACAACGATCTTGTTGGTATCATCGCGTCTCTTATTCCTACACCACGATGCCACTTTTTGTCAACATCATACACACCATTCACGAGTGACCAGATTGATAAGGTTCGGGATTCTCTTGTGTGTTTTTATGACCTATTTCTCTGAAACTTCTCTTTGCAGGCGAAGCCAATCCGCCGAACCACGGTGCTCGATGTCATGCGTCGTCTCCTCCAACCTAAGAACAGAATGGTCTCCACAACACCCAGCAAATCCGCCTGTTATATCTCCATCCTCAACATCATCCAAGGCGATGTTGATCCTACGGACGTAGGGCTTCTGCATTCTTCTATAGACCTGTCATAAACCCGTTCCATCTAGGTGCATCAATCCTTACTTCGTATCCGCGACCGTCAATTAGCAAACTTCATACCTTGGGGTCCAGCATCCATCCAAGTAGCACTCACTCGCAGATCGCCATATATCGCAACGAACCACCGCGTGAGCGGACTCATGCTGGCTAATCACACCAGCATCGCTTCTGTATGGATTATACTACTTCTCAAGTCCGATTGTGGGCTCATTTTATCTTGTTTCGCAGCTGTTCAAACGAATGTTAGACCAATTTGATCGTCTACGAAAANGAAACGCGTTCATGGAGCAGTACAAGAAAGAGAAAATGTTTGAGAATGGTTTGGAGGAGTTCGATGATGCCAGGTAATTAGTCCTCTATTGTCTTTCATGTCGGTGGCGGGGATCTCACTATGTATGTAATTCGCAGGGCTACTTGCGAAGAGCTCATGAAGGAGTACAAGGCATGTGAGAGCCCGGATTACATCTCCTACGTAAGTTCCCTTCCACTTTTAATTCATTTCAAATGCCTCACCCCGAATATAGGGTAGCCCCGAAGGAGAGCAAGGRWCCTAAGTGGATAGTTCCTTCATCTCTGTCACTATATCTATATCATAATGCCTGTATTTGTAGTTTCGTTGTGTTCTCTTTGTTGCACTTATAATTGATCATGTCACACAAAGCAAGAAGGTCAGGTTGCTTGGGATTGCAAAGCAAGTGCAAAAAGGACAGCGTGGTGGTGGTCTAGCAGAAAACAAGGATACAAGTTACACCAACAAGGAAGGGGGTCATCGTCGGATTAGTGGTACAAGGGGGTAGGTGGACTAGACTGTCGGCGGATAGACAAGGGTGACATACTCCTCATGCCTTCTTGGTTCCCCCCAATTTCTCTCCAATTCCAGACCCTATATGACAATTATGAATTATCAGTGAGAATAAAACAGACAGAGACTCACCCCGTAACTTCACACCAAGTACACGTTCCAGCTTGCCCAGGATTTGTGGATTGGGGATAGCCTTGCCTGATTCATAGTCTTGTAGAATAGAAGGTTTCTCGTTGATCTTCTGGGCTACGTCTTTCTGTGATAGCTTGAGATCCATACGAGCAGCTTGCATAGCCTATCAATTGGAATGAAAGAGTTAGTTTTGGGACGGGTATGCAGCCATATGTGATGACGCACGCGACCGACGCTGGGCGCAATCTTTGGAGGAGGTGCAACCTCATTTTCTCGGTCAAGTTTTGCTATCCGTTGGTGGTCAGTTCCTAAGTCCAACATAATAGTAAGAAATAGTTATACATTATAATGAAACACGTACCCTGATGGGCTTTGTTGGCGCCAGCAGTAATCTTCTTGTCCGTGGCGACGACAGCGCCTGCTCTTCGAGCCTATATTGCCTTAAKTCATTCATACAACTGACACATTTRGTGATTTTACATACAGCTAGAATCGACAGTCAGCCAAGTACCATGAGGCATAACAAGAAGCATAATACCATTGAGGTCAGAACTATTCTTCGTGACTTTGGGAGTCGCGCGTTTGTTTCCAATAACCAGTTTAGTGTCCCAGTCGCTCATTGTGATAGAGAGTTTAAAAGAAATAAGAAGTCGAAAGTCTAGTTGTCTAGTGGAGGGTTGGTGGTCAGAGTGGAGGAGACAGTGCTGTGTTTACGTGTTTATATGAATTCCAGTGATTGCCCCACCACTGACTCACATCTTCGATATCTTTCCATCGGTGGCGTTTAGTTCAAGGGACCGCTTGAAAGTCCTTGTTCTTTATTACCTGACTCGAGAGATGACTATCGTTACAAAGCTATATCAATCATCCTTCATTCCCAAAACTGCTAAATCTCTAAGAATAAAAACACTCTCTTCTACCCGCGCTTCAAGCAAGGTCAGCTTCGCCTCCTTCTTTTCCCATTCCTCCAAAATCGTTCGATCAAGTGTGCTTAGAAGACTTTCGTCTGCTTTCACGTCGCTTCTCTCTCTCTTCTCAAGAACAGCTTTGACCATGGRATCYTCTTTTTCTGTCTGCCGCCGCATTCCTATATTATACAACGTCTTGTACAAGTTTCCGACCAAAACAGAGTAGACTTTCCGAGTGTCTACATGCCTAGAAGAAAATTGCGATTAGGACTGTAACATCCTAGGCCGGAGCCTGGGCACTCACCATAAATAAAATGTCCGTGTAGGATTGCGGTCTGCAGTCTTTGGGACCTCTTGAGTGCTGATTAACGAATCCCCCGATAATGCTGACAACAATGGTCTAACATCCTTAGCTGCCATCATCACTACTTTGGATATCTATTCTTGAGCCATCAGCATTCCTAGCCTCAATATCGCAGACTAGGAGAACAAACCTGTTTCTCATCCATCTTACCAGTATCCATCAATAGTCTAACAATCCGAACCCCCTCCGTTCCATGTCTCTCCCTCGTGACTGCCTCCAATACCCTCCTCCGTAAGCGTTTCGTGATAATCTCAAATTCCACTTGCACTTTTGAAGAGCTATACGACACAAACGACGCCGCACGTCCAGCAGGAGTTGGATTATCTGCACAAGACATCATAGCAATGTAGTCTTTTATACACGTCGTATTCGAGAATTTCTTCTTGGAACTGTATACGAGGCCGGAGGAAAGGGTGTTCTCGTCGGAGAGTTGCATCGCGATATTTGCTACAGATATGGCCTCTGTCGTGGGGGTTGATTAATTCATAAATCCCGAAGGAAGACGACTGAAAGTGGAATTCACCGGTTATGTGTTCTGACAGTTTCTTTTGGGAGTCCTCTGTCACCTTGAGAGCCGCTTTCATTACAAGGGCTGCACCTAAGTTAAAGCGCTCTTTTACAGCTTTCTCAATAAGCTAGGGATGACCGTGGGCTGAGTTGAGGGTCAAAAGATTGCACAAAGTGTCCTACCTTATTGCGTATATGTACATTGAACTTATCATAGTTGATGCGGAAAAATACAGTGTCCTATGGAGAAGCGTCAGGATCCTGTACAGGTAGATGAATAGTCGGTGCACTTGCATCAACAACAGAATCATCATCGTCGTTGGACGATAATTTACGCTGCAGGAACGCGTTAGATTTCCCCTAAACGTGATGATGGAACCCTTACTTTAGTAGAACGGTGAGTAGACTGATCTTTAGCCTTCCGTTTCTACACGTTGAATGGTGAACACCCAGTCCCAAAAAANCCACCAAAAACATCATACTCACTAATCCGACCTTCTCTTCCGCCTCTTCCTCTCGTTTAATTTGAGCATACACAGTCTCTGTCACTTCACGTAGCTGCTTCGCTGTCGGAAGACCGCTGATTTTTTTCTTCTCCGCCGCTTCGTATTCCATACGTCTATCACTGGGGGATTTGTGGGATATCACGCTAGAACATTTGAGGTAGGAGCCTGAAACGAGCTTGTGCAGGGCTTGAGAGTACACTGAAGAGTCTGATAGGCCTGTTATCACTACGTGATTGGGTAGATGGAAGAGAATTTTTCGGCGTACCCTTGTGTGTGGAATTCACAGGTTTACATTGCGCAAGGATATCTGGAGGTCGTAGCTTTCCGTGGTCCAATACGAGCTGCACGATTTCAGCACCCTATGAAATGAGCTGGTTCAGCGATCCGATGTCTATAAAGTATGAAAAGACGCACGGCTTTCCCAAATAATTCCTCCGCCTGCCAAACGAACTTCCCGAACCTCAACCGCATCAAGCACTCGTCCACATTAAACTCCAGCGTCTCTCCCTCATCTTCTGAAAGCCCATGCCACAAAATATTATGTTGAATAAGAATGAGGATAGCAGCGCGTGCTGTCTGGGGTCTTAGGGAACTGAAGCGGATGATCTGAGGTAACGTCAATCGACCACGGGTCAGTAGAATCGAGNCGACCGTCTATACTTTCCAGAACGTAGTCAGAAAATTTCATGTTCCTCTGGAGATAACGAAATGTCAGAACTCACTCCAGTGAGAGGGCCGAATTGGGATTGCACAATTTGGATACATAAACGGGAAGTGTGGGCGTCTGCCATGGAGCGTAATGAAGAAAAAGCTGACAGAAAAACTTGAGGCTTTTGATCTTGAAAAAACTTTCTATAAGTTTCTGATAAGTGTTCACCGAAGTACAACGGTTATCCACTGCAGTCCGACGTGTTTAGAGAGGTCATATAGTGGGTTATAGAAAAAGGTACATGATGGTACAGAGGCAAGACGTCGACGCGTCTATTTCACTCGACACTAGTGAGCATCCTGACTCCAGTCAASTCACCTCATCCATTTCGCTCTGATACCCAACCGGCGAATTTGTCTCAAAAATCTTTATAAAGTGGGTACGTATACATGAAATACCAACATAAACATTTTACGATGACAAGACACTTCAAGATTTCAATACTTGTCAAGTATTCCAACACACGAGAGGTACCAAATTCTGATCCAAGCCGTGGTCCAAAGCCATTCGTTTTCGAGAAGCCTGGAAAAAGTCAGCGATTGAAAGGTCATAGGAGATCATAGAAGAATGCGCGGAAGAGTGGGGCTGCAAGATGARTTTGTAAGCATGATAGGGACAACTTAACCTTCCTAGATATCTAGGGTTTTCTYGTAYGAGGGGCCGGGTTGAGGTGGTGAAGATGGGGTATCTGACCAGGATGGATCAGGGAGTATCATGCGATACGGGCGCGTTTCGCTCCTGGAAAAGAATGATATCAGTGCGGGGGATCATTAACTAGACAGACTTCAACATACCTGGGGATCCCTCAGACAATTCTTCAAATTGCTCCTCAGGGTCGACCTCATAAATAGATCGTTTCGATGACTGGGTAGATAGGGTGGAGGACGCGCTCTGTGCGGACAACGTCTCAAATGCCTCATCTCCTTCATTGTTAACGTTATTTTCAGGTTTCGCCAGCTCGACCCAAGAGTGTTCCTCCGGCAGTTCAAGATTAGTCTTTGAAGGGGATACCGCAGTAGATGCTGGCAGTTCAGGCAAGTCTTCTATGGACAGATCAAATTAACAGCCAAAATAGTCAGAGGGAGAGTCTGATAGCATACCAAGATTRTCGACCTCGCGCTCRACCATGGCGAGGAAATTAGCATCGGACGGATCAATCTCATCCAAGTTGTCTGCCTCACATAAAGTGCATCAGCACGGTTACAAATCGGTGTTCATGAAAGACACTTACGGGTTGCGTCTAATAAACGTTCAGCGGTGTCAAGGAAACTATTATGGGCCACTTCGTCTTCGGTAGCTTGCAAGTTCCCGAGAACAGTCGGTACGTCTGCTTGGCCTGTTAGTCAAGTTGAAACATGAGTGGAACTGAAGAGAGAACATACCGAACTCATCACCAGCAGGATCTTGGAGTTCCTCGGATTGAACATCATCGTTGTCTAAGGTCAGAAGGGCATGGTCAATACTTGGAAGAGTCAAAGCCTGGATCCGAGAGAAGAGCTTACAGTCGGTAACMCTGTGCTCGTTATCATCTGATGGGAGAGTCGTTTCTGCGGGTCGAGGGGTTAGCACGATCTTCTTCTTCATCTGGCACGTCCAAGGTTGATAGTTGGTCTTGCTCCGGTTCCTCAGGGGGCAAAACAGGGTCGACGCCACTAGGTTTCCTGGCTTGATGTTCTGCGGTATCCGTTTCTTCTTGGCCAGGTGGCGCATCGTATTCTTCAGCGGGCGGATCTGCAGAGGGTGGTACAGAATGAGCATTGTAGCCTTCGTTCTCAGGGTCTTCGGTTTGTGCYGAGGGGTCGGGAATTCCATCGCTTTCATCGGGAAGGGGGTCTTGATTTTGTTCTTCCGACTCAGTTTGGTGGGTTTGAGCATTTTCGGCGTAGTCTTCCGTGTCCTCAAGCCCTTGAAGATCTGCGAAAGATACATAAACAWGATGACAACACCGATGGCGGGCTCTCTCACCTTCATAATGTTCGTGTTCGATGTCATGGTCATCACCATCTCCAAGCGCAAGAGCCTCAATATGTTCACGAAGCATGGCATACCGGACAATGAACCGCGGACTGTTTGATTGTAAACGCAGTCTCAAAGGCCCGGATAGTTCAGTACTGTCATGCAAAATATTAAGATCATGTAGAGAAACTTCTCGAGCATATATATTGTCCTAAGGGAATCACACGTTAGCTCAAGTGCTAGTTGAGAGTGGAGAATGCACATACTTCAGAGATGGTGAGTTGGAGATCATACGCATCTAGAACAAGCTCGGAACTACTGAGATCGAAACGCTCCGTAATGTATTCCTCTTCACGAAGAGCATCGAAGACAGCAGACAAGGGTTCGTAGTATAGGGTAGGTGATCCATGTAGGAGTATGCGTGTCGTTTCACCCGCGGTCCGACTGGGTCCGGCGACAGGGGAGCCTCCTCCTGATTTTGATGGCTCATTGAAAAGGTAAATATTGGAGTAATCTTCAGTAGAAAGAGATAGAAGAACAGGGGAAGGAGGATCGATGTAGATGCCTTCGGAAATTTCGTGGGGATCCTTGGACCCAGATCGAACGCCGACTCCTTCCGCCAGGATTTCTGGGACCCCATCCTGCAGCTCAACAGGCTGTTCTTGTTCTACCACGGGATCGAGGGTATCATATTCATCAACAGCATCAAGCTGCTCTCCAGCGGACGATGACTCGGGTATGGGAGCCTCCGCATCGTCCGTGTAAGACACAGCTGCGTCTGGATGACTTGCGTAGCCAACATCAGGTATAGTGGGCTGGGTATGGTCAATAGGAGTAACAGCATCAGCTGCCTCCTCTCTGACGCCACCTTCAGCGAGGCCACCCTCAGCATTGGCAACCCCTTCTTCGAAGTGGCTACTCTCGCTATATGCAACTGCTTCATCTGGGTGAGCATCCGCAGGAACTTGCCAGTCCTCTAAACCCATTCCTGTATATTGCTCTGCGTATGACTCCGCAACTTCTCCGCCAGCCTGAACGAGTTCATGGCCTGTTGGAGAAGTTTCCGCAGGTCCAACAGTTTCTTGGACAAGTTCATGCTCAAACATAGGGTTATGAACCTCGTCTGTGGCGACGGTATGTTCGATAGCATCTGAAAGAACGAGATCCAAGTTTTCTTGCACTGGCTGCGGGGTGCTATCCGAAGGCGAAAAATGCTGCAAATGTGAGGGCTCCTCGACCGAGTCAGTGACGTCGAGGACATCAAAATCAACAACCTCTGGCTGGCCGGGTTCGTCCACATCCGCATCTGTCATCTCGTACTCTGCAACCTCTTCATAGTCCATCTCAATTTCGACATTAGTTCCGTCACCGGGGTAGGTCTTTTCTTGCATATCGTCTTCCATCAGATGGATATCTTCTTCCCAAATTTCCGAGTCTCCTGTAGAAATAGAGGTCTGCATATGGACGTCAATATCGGGCGAGCCTATGGAATAATCCAGCATGGGTGCGTCCACCATCGTAACAGTGGCCATTGTCGTGGGCAGAGGGAAAGAAGCTAAATGTGACTGTGACTTGTGTGACAGTCAGTAAATTATCCCCACGCGACCTTGATTCTCCCGTCCTCGTCGTCCGCGGTAATGGCTGAAAGTACACATACTGATAGGTCATCTGCTCTTGACCGGTTCTTTCTTCATTGCAGTTGCCGAACCCGTGAATTTAAGCCCTACTTAAGCAGTCCTAAGTAACTCACAGTGTTTTCCCATATCCTACTACCATGCCTGCYTCACCGCCTGTGTTTACCACCCCACTCACCCGTTTGTTCAAGATTAACCACCCAGTCATGCTTGCGGGTCAGTCTATACAAGGCTRAAAAGCAGACTCCTTGGTCTAATTTTTATCATGTCAGGCATGAACGTTGCGGCTGGTCCCAAATTAGCAGCAGCAGTGACAAACGCTGGCAAGTTTCTAACAATCAACAGRAACTAAAACACATCTCATCCAGTAGCCCAGGTGGAATTGGAGTCATTGGAGGCGTGAGCCAGACCCCAAAGTTCCTCCAAAACTCGATCAATGAGCTTAAAGAACATCTCGAGGATAAGAATGCGCCCTTCGGCGTCGATCTGCTCCTTCCACAGGTTGGGGGAAGTGCAAGAAAGACCAATAAGGACTACACAGGGGGCCAACTTCCAGAACTTCTCGAGGTCATTATCAAGGGCAAGGCTACTCTTTTCGTAAGCGCTGTAGGTGTCCCCCCGAAATGGGCCGTCGACAAATTACACGAAGCGGGTATCGTAGTAATGAAGTACGCTGATTCTCTATCTTCATTAATTCTGCTCGCTCACTCCCTGTTCTCTACAGCATGATTGGCCATCCTAAGGTACCAAGAAACTCTGGATTCCAGTGATGATTCACGACTTACCAGCATCCCATAGCACGTGTCCAAAGCGCTCGCGGTAGGTGAGTAATAMAATATCGGGGGTTGCATTCATCCGTGAAGTCTCTAACGGTGTCTCCCAGGAGTTGACATTATCTGCGCCCAAGGGGGTGAAGGTGGAGGCCACACCGGGGATACTGCGTTCTCCATTCTAATTCCAGCGGTGGTGGATCTCTGCAAGGGCAAAAAGAGTCCCCTCACAGGGGAACTTATCGTAGTAGTTGCAGCTGGTGGTATCTCTGATGGCCGTGGCCTTGCTGCGGCGCTCTCGTAAGTTTACGCCGACCATGCCACATACAGCGCTCATCGATGTACGTACAYTCTCTAGCTATGGTGCCTCAGGTGTCTGGGTCGGAACTCGATTCGTAGCAAGTGTCGAGGCMGGGGCTATACAGAGACACAAAGAGGCCGTGGTCAATGCTGGGTATGATGATGTCGTCCGCACCCCGATATATACTGGGCGCCCACTCCACATCCTCGGCACACCGTATGTTTTGGAATGGTAAGCCCGTGAATTCATTGGGTTCCCAGCCACCTTCACATCCTATCCAAAGGCAAAATCAGAGACGAAATGAACTTGAAAAACTGCTCTCGGAAGGTAAGGTTCCCCATGAGGTAGAAATGGATGCGCATCCGGAGAGATTTGCTGCAGGTGTCAGTTGTATGTACAAGCAATATCTTGCACCCTGATCAAGAATTGATTAATTTGTACTCTAGGGTTAATGGGGAAGGTCGCTGGCTCTATCAAGGTCAGTCGACTGATACGATACATAGGATCGGTTTCTGGTTGCTCACGTATCTCTTCAGGATATAAAACCGGCGAAGGAAATGTAAGCTACTCCTTTTCTCCTGATTTCACTGTCTAATAATTGATACGATCACTTTGTAGTGTCGATGAGCTGGTGACAACTGCAGCAAAGAATCTCCAAGAAGCCTCGAGTCTTGTGAATCCAAAAGCAAAGCTATAGGGGTATTTTCACTGCAGTAGGAAGCTCGAACTGGAATTCTATCTACACATTGGTACAATATCGTGCTTGTTGTCGAAATGATTGAAACTCTGTCACTCACGTCAGCAGAGCCCGAGGAACCCACATCCCCCACTCCACTACAAGATACCACTAAGTGTTCTCTGTAATCCCCATAGCTCCTTCGTTTCACGAATCTCTTTGAAATCGGGTCTTCCATTTGGAAGTACCACTATCAACTATTAGCAACAAGAGGACCTCAGACTCAGCGGTGCGGGAGTATACCCCACGCAACATACCTTTCAAAACCTCGAATTCCTGGGGCTGGACATGGGAAATCTTCTGGCATACTCGGTTCTTCGTCAACAAAAGGAAACAACTACTAGTGTCTAGCTTGGATACTAAGTGGTTGTGTACTGGGCATGGCTTGGGACGTGGGATTGTGGAAGAACGCTGGAGAAGAAGCGATAATTACAAGTGTATCCTCCAATAAATGAAATATCAAAATTTGACGTACGGGAGTTGGGGAGGAATTATCTGTTCGACCTAGTACGAATACCTAACTCAACCAACGAAATGACAGCCACAGAGCTAGACAGTCTCCTGGTCATGCATACCAGCAACTCAACATTGCTTCGACATGGCCAATGGTCATCCCGAAACCCTTGTCAGTTATCCGACAGTTAATCTTACAACTGGCGCTGATAATAATACTTCCAACGAAAAGAAGGTGAAGATGTATTTTGACACCTGCATTTTTATCAGTTTGAGATAGGTACATTACATTACCCAATTCTAGGTTTTCTATCTATCAAGCGGCGCTCCTGGCGCTTCCTGGTGTGCTGCAATGAGGCTTCGAGCAGTCCGTCGATAGTCGAATTGGATCTCCGAGAGCACGGAGTACGGTAGTCCGCGATAAGAAAAGGGGATGCTGGTTTTGGGAAGCTTCCACTTTAACGGTGGGGCATCTGCCTGATAAGAATGCACTCGTACTCAAAAACAATAGCGAGGCCACTTTACCAGACTTCATCGCTCCATCTTTTGTGCCCCCATGTCGGTTAGCAACCTGAATACTACATTTTGTGTCGCTGCTCTTGTTGCGGGACTCGGTGCAGCGATATTAGCCTATCTGTACCAGCGCTCGCCACCGTACTATGATTACTTCAAACTTTCAGGGGTCCCACCGCCGACACCTGTGCCAGACTTCGACATTGACAAGGCTCAACCGAGACCGTATCGTCCTTTCCGATGGGAGTATCACCAGACTATGTGTGAGTGCTGTTGATTTTGACTTTACCTATCACAGGGTGCTCAGGTGTTTCGCCGATGGCCAGCTCTGAAGAAGATGGAACCCGACTATTGGTTGGAGCTCGAGTCGACGTACCGCGAGCGTATCGCGCAACGCGTTCAACTTCACGAACTACACGGGAAGAAGGTCGTTGACTGTATGCCTGGTGCTCGCTACGAGTTAGCGTGCCACGAGCTCATGCAAATGGCAATCGACTTCCTCTGCGCCCGATATCCCCATCAGTTTCATTTCAACCGATGGAATGGGAAATTCCACAACGGCATCCTCGATCGAGTATTCGATACGCGAACGATGCCCCCGCTGCTCGTTTTGTTGCATAACGTACCCGAAGACTTCCTACTCACTTTAGAGGATGAGAAGACTCATCTTTACTACTTGCGGGCTGGGGTATCATGTTCAGCTATGGGCTGGAATATCTCACAAAAGATCGGGAGACCTTTGCATGAGATTCACGAGCCTGTACCGGATTATAAGGAGAAGATGAGGATGTCCATGGATCGGTGCGCTTCCCTCTGGTATACACCAATGTTTCCCTCTATAACGCTTCAAACGAGCTAGGTACTTCACCAAGATGCCATCCGACAAGCCTATCCAGCGAGGCTCTTGGGGTCTTGAGATAGGCCAACCTCTGTTCCTGCAGCCTGAAGATCCTCATTTTGCTGAACGCGAAAAGCAGTCTCCCGACTTGGACGTCAAAGACGTATATTTGCGAGTGGACTGGCAAACCTTGCGTCGGTTGCCCCGCTCTCGGTCTATCGTCTTCAACTTTAAAGCCCTGTTTACTCCGATTACTGCCTTCAGAAATGAGCCTTACATTCCGAAGCTCGTTGCGAAGATTTTGAAGGAGGGGAAGAAGAATCTGATGGCTTACAAAGGCACGCATGGAGTAGAACATAAAGTTATCGCAGCCTTGGACGAGTGGGCAATGGAACAAGAAGTGAAGGGCTGGGTACCAAAGGATTGGACGGTGAGGACACTGAACGAAGACCCGTTTTTCCCGCGCAGGGAGTGAAGGAGGGACACAATAAATAGTGGCAACGCGACTCTATACGTACATTGTAAAACACGCATGCATTTATCTTCAATCATCATCGAGCAGTTCGGCTAGCTCCCTTTCCTCTTCTTCAGAGAGCTCGAATCCGGAGGGTTCAGCAGGCCCTGGGTTTTTCTKTTCTATTTGCTTGACTTCTTCAGGTTTTGGTGGAGGTGCCGGGGTCAGCAGTTCTATTCAAAMGGATGAATACCCAAAAAATGTAAACAATAAACGAGAGCACTTACCACTCAGTTTCCACTTTCTGATCGTACCATCCAAACCCGTGCTAACAACCCACGGCTCTACTCTTGTCTTCCCATCCTCTGCTGTAGATTTACGAATCCAAAGTCGAATAGCAGTCACATCATGCCAATGTCCTTCCACCTCTCTCACAAATTCTGGCTCGTCGAGGGAGGAGAGATCATAAACGCGAAGAGTGTCTCCTGCACCAGTGATCAGATATGGTTCTGCGATGTTGGTCAGTGTCAAAGGTAGCAGGGCGCGGACAGGTACAGGATGGGTAACAGGAGGTGGAGGTTTATGGGTACTAGCTTGCTCAGCTATGGGTACGATTTGGGCAGTTTCATCCGCTGAAGCTGGGGAGGACAATATCAGCACTTCCACCATGTACTTCAAAGAGATAATCTTCACCTGTCCACAGGAATTCATGATTAAAGTACAATTCATTGATTCGCGTGCGATGGTGATCGAATTCGGCCTTGAGCGTACTCCTCCATCTATCCCCTTCTTTGGACAAAGTCCACAGTTTGATGACACCCATGGTGTCTCCGGTACACAGTTCAGCGGAAGTTGCAGAAAGTGTTCGCGCGTCAATAGCTTCAACTGGTCTAGTATGAGCTGATATCACGCATAGGGTTTCTAAGGGTGTGTTTTCCCTGATATTGGCCAAATTCCTGCACGGAAAGTTAGTAGAAGAAATATCCTGAATTATTGTAATAACTTGCCAAAGGCGAACTATTTTGTCAGAGCCGCCTGAAGCGAGTAGTTTCAGTGGCGCAAGGACGAAAAGAGCTTTCACGAAATCGGAATGGCCCTCAGTCGAAGACATCAGTTCCTTTGTCTGCTATCGAACGTTAGAATAGATCAGGGGACTGGACAAGGAAACATGCTTTAGTGTTCCATAACTTGATTGTCTACATGGACACGATGAGAATCGATTCTTAGGGACGTTGTAAGTTGCCTGACCTGATCCCATGAGCCAGTGATGAGTACCCTCGCTTCATCGTATAGGGCGAGAGCAGACACAGGTCCTATATGGCCTTTGTAGATCTGCAAAACGTTACCCGTCTAATCAAACGTCCTGTTAGCATTTCAGCTCTGTTTTGGACAGCCAGAGAGACGTACCTCCAAATCCAATTTCTTTGCAACGGTCGTATTTTCCCCGATCCAAGCACATCCATTCACAACGACAAATGCCAAAGCCTTTCCCGCCAATTGGATCGGTGATCCCACATCTTTAGTTCTTTCTGCCTTCTCTTCTCGGGCCTTTATTCACATAAGATGCCCTTAGGTTGGGTTGAAGGCAGAGTCGAAATACTGGATAACGAACTTTTCCGAGTATGAGTTGGGCTTCAGATACTAGGAAATTCGATTCCGCTTCCGACATGAGAGTAACAGAGTGAAAGAGACAACCCTAACCCTACGGATGTATGCCGCTTTCTAAGTCCAAGGCAAAGCGATAGTGATACAAAAAGACACCGATAGTAAGCACAACACAAGGATACTCTAACATTACAATTACTCTCCCGCACGACTGCCCATAGCCGCTTGTCCAGCAGCTGTGGCAGCCAATCTTGATCTCTTCCTCTCCGCCTCTGATGGATTAAAGCGCGTCAATTGGAGGTGACATAGACAGCTATATAGAGTATACACACCTGCTTCTTTCTCCCTTTCAATCTCTGCTACAATGGCTTCGATTTGAGATAGATCAAGATTCTACATGGTCGCAGATATACATTAATGGGGTGTTGTTGAAGTTGGATGACAGATAAGATGGATAGCGTACTGTAACTTTTCCATAGCTCTCCATAACAGTAATTTCAATGTTCTTTGCTCCAGTCTGAACAACCTCCAACAGACTCTTGACAGTAAGCTTGATGCTCTCATCTCGCGACAGATCGTCTTTGTGATTCTTCTCCAAGAATTCGCGCACAGTTTTGGAAGAACGGCCGATTGCATTGGCCTGGGTTTGGAAGGAAATTAACTGAGGTCAAAGCTGACTCCGGAGCCAACGAACCTTCCAAGCACTGTAGATTCCACTGGGCTCTGTTTGATACAGCCGTGGCCGACTGTCATGTGGGTCGAAGCCAACAATGAGGGTAGAGATTCCAAAGGGACGGACACCACCAGATTGGGTGTATCTCTGCAAGTAATTGTGAGTAGATAGCAGTGACATGAGAAATATGGACGTACCTGTTGAATACCAGCGACGTGTCTTGTAATGTATTCCACTGTGACAGGATCTTCGACTGTGAGACGGTGACTTTGGCATTCTATTCTGGCCTTGTCTATGAGGACACGACCGTCGGCAGTGAGACCTAGATAGACGATTGAGTTAGGATACCCATCTACATGTTTGTCCGGAGAGAACGCACCAGCGAAAGCAAGGCAGACATGATCATCAAGCATCACTACTTTTCTAACTGTGCGAGGATCTTGAAGTTGTAGAACAGACTTTTNCTCTACACCGAGAACGACGACGTCCTTGCCACGGACACCAACCTGAATAGCAAACTATTAAGTTTTGTACACCAAATGAAAGATATCAAGGAGCGTACAGCACAAGTTCCCTTTCTGACCGCCTCCAAAGCATATTCTACCTGGATTTCTGGATGAGTTTCTGCCAACGGACATGAACAGACGCGTTATAGTGGATGATCGAACCTGGAAGAGATGGCCATCGGGAGAGAAGACGGTGAGAGCTAACGATAAGTCCTAATCAGAACGGATATTCAAGTCTTATAGCACGCTATTAACCTCGATCATAGGACCTCGACATGGCGTTGGTGGAAGCGTAAGAAAGAGAAAGATATCTGTGTACCGAGGACGCGCGTCGAAGAGCACACTTCTTGCTTATGTAATTTTGCGCCACATAATCTCGTATCTACGCAAGCTGCCGACGTGAAGAGCTTTCTGAGGCAGAAAAGCTCATATTAGTACTCTAAGAGATTATATAGCTTGTAATCCAAGTATGAATGGCATTAACTGACGAATGARCTGAACGTCTTCATTGAGGCGTCCCGGACTTGACCCTAGAGAGAATTAACTCCGGTCCCGGTCCGACCGTGAATGTTCTTGTCATTCTCACCCACCTTCATCCCAAATAGATCGTGTTTTGTTTCTTGTCCTTGAGCTCCCAAGTTTGCTGCAAGAACCGACTAGATATTAAAGAAGMAGTAAGAAGCGACAATCATGGAGGACGAAGAACTCGYTTTAGCGTTAGCTATATCTCAAGCAGACTATGAACAAGAACAACGGTCTTCKGCATCTTCCCAAACGTGAGTTCTCAAGCTATATGAGAGGCTTGACCAACGTTGACAAACCCCTCAGAAACCTGAGATGCCAATTGTGTAATGTCACAATCAGCCATCTTTCTATTCCTGACCGCGAGCAACACTATGAACGCCATTTTCGAGATGATCCTGAAGGTGCGGTGAATATCATCCGCCACATTTCCGCTTGAATGCGAGGCATTCTCATCGTCTGGACTTCGACTCATCACTTAGGCCTTTCAGAGCAACTGCAATTATCTCCTTCGACGTCTCCCAATTCATCGTCGAAATCGAAGGCGCATAAGAAGTGGAACAAGTTTAAGGACACCGTTAGTTTACCTGCTGAAGATAGTGAGAAGGGATTCTGGTATGCCTCGCTCAGCACAGTGCCACAATCGCATTACTGTCCTGGTGCGCTGTAGTCATCACCGTCGAAAGGCTTATCTTTTCACGCGTCGTCAAATGCAGGGCTAATCCCTCTGATCAAGAAAGCTCTCCTTAAGGACCATGCTAAAGGAAGGACACAACGTGCAGTATTATGCCATCCCAGAACGTGTTACATATCCACGCTATGGGAGAAATTCTGGGGATGTGGGTGCGTGAATTATCTCATGGGAAGGTCACATTCTAGAGCATCCCTCTCGCACAGATACCGCACATTCATGATGTGCTGCACGGCTCTGATGGAACAAACCACTCAACCTGCCTATGGACAGCTATTGCTACGGAATCCAGGCCCAGGGGTTAGGAACCTTCAAAGGTGGCTAGAGTCCGCATGGGATGCGGGTCAGTACCTGCTGTTAGATTGTGACAATCACTGAATGTGTTGCTGAACGAGAATGGCGCTAGGTTTCGATCAGGAAGGCGCGAAACAGTTGCGACCTTTACTGGGCAAGGGTAAATGGATTGGGACTGCTGGTAAGTTCCATGGTTTGATATTATCCCCATGATCCTGAAACTTACCCTTGCTAGACATTTCGTCCGCGTTTTCGTTTCGTGGTATTCCGTAGGCTGTTCCTTCTATCTATGAAATGTGACAAGTCTTAAGCCCGTTCCTAGCACCAAGCTTGTAGACTTTGACTTTCGAAACAACGACAAAGGTGAGATCACAGGTGTCCCGCCTATTCTGCTTTGTTAACTCCAATCCCAGATTACACAATCCTTGTCGACTGGATTGTCAGCCACTTCTCGCCACCTATGCCGCAAACACCCAGCACAAACGCATTCGACAGACTGCGTGGCGCATCTCCTATAGTGGTCACGGATCATATGCCTATTATCTTACAACATTCAGGGCATTCGCGTACTATCGTGGGATACGAGATAATACACGGGGGAAAGGTGAACCTATTGACTTTCGATTCATCTAGGTAACTTCTTTCCCCCGTGCCCAAGGTGGTATGCTGATTTTCTTTTTTTCTCCAGACGACCATCGAAGGAATTGCGACAAGCCGCTTTGGCTATACACCTTTCTTCCGCCTACGGATCACCTTCAACTTCGAGTGGGAAGCGCCCAGCATCTTCGCCTTCTAAACAAGAATCCATGACCAAACGGCGAAAATCTTCCAACGAACCCGAAGACGCCGCAGAGGATGAAGTAGTCATAACAGGACAAAAWCTCAAATCTGCCTCTGAAAATACTCCACTTGAAACACCTTCACCAGATACGTTCTCACTGAAGGACGTTACCAGAATGGTGCGATTGGATGCGACCACTTTGTATGTTGCTATCTTTTCTGCTTGTGTTTGTGCATCGGGTTAATGGTCCATGGTAGGAAAGCGAAAGATCAATACCAAATTTTATACTTCCCTCTCACTCCTCCGTTGACACAGGATGAAAAGGAGAAGCGGAAGGTGGTAAAGAGTGAGAAAATCATATAAGATTTTACACTGAAATGTGAATGCCGATATGTCTTGTCTAATGTTACAATATGCTATGGATGGGTTAATGCAGTAATTCTGATACAACTATGGGAGATAATGGAGGCAATACAGGAGTGCATGACTGGGGCAACTTGAACCTATGCAGATGCCATTACTATGTCAGATTCTGACTGTAACGTAGATTGTGAATCGCCGACACCGGAAGCCGTCACTCCTAGAGGTGGTAAATCCAGCCCTGCGACTGCACATCTCAAAGCCCTCTCCCAGGCTTCTTCAACCTTGTACCCACMCACCACGCATAATTCCCTCCCGGTCCCTCCTGACAGCCTCACTGAATGGATCATCATATCCTCCAGGCCGCATGGCATAGAGATCCTCGTACGCATACCAATCGTCCTGCAAAGNCACATGGGCTCATCCTGGATTGCAGTTTTTGGGGCTGATCTCGTTTTCAAGAGCTTTGCATAATCTCCCATTCCAAACGTTGCCATTTCGTTAGTCCTTGCAGAGGTTCGTTTGAGTGCATTGGCTTTTGTTTTTGCTATGAGCTTATGTGCGTCGCCTTGTCCTGTTTCGAGCTGGTCGATGATCGCTTGTCGATCTTTTTCTCGAGACTCTTTCTCTGCGAGGTCATCCCGCAAGAGCTCGGCGGCACGGAGTTCGCGTTCTTTGCGGTCGAACTCTTCCTGTTCACGAAGAGCTGCAGCGTAGGCTTCTTCGCGTTGTTGGTTTGCGAGGGTGAGAGCGGTGTTGGCCGCACGGTAGGCTTGAATGCGGGCCTCTGTAGCCGGTACGTCGATGTTGTTAATCAGGTTGAAGGCTAAAAGCGAATGAGAGGTCAGAGGGGAGTATTGAAGTGGCGAGAAGGACGCACCGATATCCTCCACTTCTTCGAGATAGTCATTGAAGGAATTCAGATCGTCAAAATCCTCCCTTCGTTTGTTGAACTCTTTCGCTAAGCGTCTTCGAATAGCGACCTCCTTCTCTACGCCAAGATCCTCAAATGTTTGGGGTGTGAACGCAAGTTTGCGAAGAACTTTGGTACATATTGGACAAGGTGCAGGTCCAAGGGTAAAGAGGCGATCTATACAAGATTCGCACCTAGAAAAAGCGGCTAAACGGAAGGAGGTGTAGGGGTATCCATATGGCTTACATTTTGTGGTAACACGAGCTGACCAACAGACGTAGCTTTGGGTTTAGATAGCGGTCACTCTTGCAGACTGGACATTGATCATCCATAGACTTGTCAAGTATATTAAATTAGAGGCGAATGTTGGAATTAGAACAAAGATAGGACCGACAAAATATTCTGAAGTCCTTCCAGATGGATCCTTAATTCCACCACCGAATATTGTAGAAGAAGTGCTTTGGACATGAGGGGTATTCGAACGGGTGTAGGCGTTTGATGATGTCGCGCCTTTTTTGACGACTGTCTTTCCCTGCAACCAGCCACCTGCTGCTCGTTTGGATGCCATTTCTAACTCTTGTACACGCGCACGAAGGTATATTGTCAGCGAAGAATCGCTATTAGTACACCAATATGTGCCAAAGAACCGCTAAAAGCCTTTCTGTTGGTGGTTTGTTAGCCTATTTTTGCGTTCACGATGCGTCTGGCCTGAAGTTGGTGGTAGTAGTAATGGAAATATTGTCACCAGTGACTCATCATGCAGATCAGTGTAATGAACTTCACGTCGTCTTTGTCAGCTCTGTAAGCTATAAAAGCCCATCATGTCGCGCGGATTACAATTCAATACATGTCCCTCCCCCAAAAGCTATTTCTCATATTCATCCTCGCAGTGGTTCCCGCAATTCTATTCAAATCAGCATTCAAGAACTTCTTTCTATCGAGAGCACCGATAGCATCGAATCATATGGCAACAGTTATCAATTCGACGAAGATCCCCACTTCAGAATCTGAGTGGAAAGCTGCTTTGGATGCACTTCCGAGTACTCCAAATGATATCCCAGCTTTTTTCTTCTCCCATGGAAGCCCAGTTTTGGCATTCCCTCCGGACGGACCCTCACCGTTTGGCGACAGAGCAGGAATAGCAAACTGGCAAGGTCCTAAAGGCCCCCTGGCTGGTTTCTTGAAGGTTTTTGGTCCAACATTGCTGAAGAAGTACAAGCCCAAGGGTATCGTGGTATTTAGTGCTCACTGGGAAACATCTGGAGAGCGATTAGGTGCGTTGACCTTGCGTACACACGTTCTCTCCCCAATGTTCTAACCGATCATGCTACTAGTCACCGACTACGGAGACGAGAATCCTTTGTTAATGGACTATTATGGCTTCCAACCCGATCTATACCGTCTCAAGTTCAAATCTAAAGGTGACACTACCCTTTCCAAAAGAGTAGTAGAACTTTTCAAAGAGGTGAGCCATCCGTTTGCGTCGGTCGCGCAGGTCTCGCATCTTCTCATATCTGCCATTCCGTAGGCAGGCTACCCTGCACGTTTAACACCTAAGACTGAAGCCAGAGGCGAGGATGGACGCGGTTTCTCAGGCCCCGGTTTCGACCATGGTGTTTTCGTCCCTTTCCGCCTGATGTTCGGTGAAGAGTTCACGGAGATTCCCATCGTCGAAGCATCCATGGACTCCAGCCTGAAGCCCGCAGATGAATGGAAGCTGGGCAAAGCAGTTGCTGCTTTGAGGTACGTTGGACCATCCCACAGCCACCTCTGATACATACCCTAGCTGATCATAAACCATTCTTGTAGGAAAGAGGGCATCCTCGTTCTCTCTGGCGGCCTCACCGTACACAACCTTCGCGACTTCGCCTCCTTCTCACCCGATTCAGCTAAACCCTTGCATAAAGAGTTCACCCAAGCCATTCTCGAAGCGACGACGAAGCCAGATGAAGCTGAACGTAAGCAAGCCATGTTCGATCTGACGAAACATCCAGGGTTCAGATTGTGTCACCCCCGAGAGGATCATTTCGTTCCGCTGTATATCGCTGCAGGTGCTGCTGAGGGTGAAGGAGAGGTTAGGGTGTTGAATGGATTATATGGTATCCCCACGTTCGCATTTGGTGTCAAACCAGAAGGCTCTTCATAGATACATAGATATATACCCACAACCTTTTTTGTGCGTTTCAATAAGAACAGAGGACGGATCTATAGATTCCAAATATTATGGGAGCTCATAAATAACTTACAAAAGGTTGAACGAGACTAATGTCCGTTCAGAAATTACTACTCCTCGGCCAATGCCAACGCCTGTTCGAGATCATCATCGTTCGGAAGTACCGTAGCTGGAGGTGCGTTGCCGTAGATAATACGCTGGAAGATGATAGCTGTGGCAAAAGGTTGTAAAACCAGCGGGAGATAGAGACACTATAAAGCACTCACCAGCATCAATGGACAATTGAAAGATGGAGCATACTTTGAATTGCAAAGGAGAGTGTTGCAGGAAGAAATAGACGGTTCTAGAGTACCCATCGCTATCTGTCAGACAAACAAATCATTGCACTGGTATAATGACCTACTTGAAACCATCTCCTCCAAACCATCCAATTAGCGTAGACATCCGGAATCCATACAATGACCGTTGTTTGTAGTTGCTACCACGAACATCAGCAAAACGCAAGATGGGGATGGTGTTTAGCGGACCTAATGAGCTGTGGAATAGGCAATGTACTCTCTAACCCCAACGCAAAGAATCCCAGGATCGCGACAAAAATCTCGGAACGGCCGAATATAAGGAAGAGAATGGCTTGACATAGGCTATAGATTTGATCTTCGTGTGAGAAAAGTACATCCATAATGGAATGGCGCAAAGACTTGCATCAGAGCAGCTAGAAATTCAATATAATGGCTATAGCTCGGCCATTGCCAAAATGAGAGAGGTCGCGGAGAGGCGTTCAGGTTTTCGGGGCTGAGGGTTGGTCGGTAAATTATACAGATGTATAGCAAAGCCAGCTATATATATTGAATATATGAGCGGAATGGCCAACTACGGAGGACTGGATGGCGGTATACTTGGGCAAGAATCATGAAGATAGATTGGAGAAGGAGTGCTAGCTCAAAGCGATTGCTATAAAATGGCTCGTTACTATTTAGAAGCCATTTTGATATATGAATACTCACCCAAGCCAGAAGAAACATCTCGTTATGTTTGCAATCAATCTGAACACCGTGCGGAAGTTCGTAGTCAGCGCACTTGGCTAAACCTGTCATAGTTTCCTGAGCTACTGACAAAATTCCACAAACGTCGCGAGAAAACCCAGTTGCATCTCTATTACCAAGTCAGTCACAGTAGAACACGAGATTGCACGTCTTGTTCCTCACTTTTTACGAATGATAGAATATGCCTGGTCCGCGTATACCTTTCAAAAGCGCCTAGTTGAGAGAGGTACATCCAAGCCAAAACTCAGAGCGTACAAGTGGAGGCCCAACAGCCATTCCAACCGAGGCAATGGTCGATAATACAGACATCTTAGTATTTCCCCAGTCGCAGTGGAGGGAGGAGGGAAAGTCGGGTTTACCCGGGGTGCGAGTGATGTATGACAATGAATCTGATGGCAGTGATGACGACGGTGTCGTGAGCGCCTCAACAGTCAAGAGCTCACAACCACTTTCAGAAATATGCATGTCGCTACAGTTGTACTGAAGTTATCATATTGTTATGCTCTAGTTGATCTCAACGTCAGGAAGTATTTGATAGGGAATATCTATGTCAGGGTCTATGTATTGGTTTTTTGGGACCTTTCGAAATTTGAATCTCAAGGTCACAAAATATTAAACGACAGATATGTCTGGATTATGATATCATCTATTTATTCATAGCTCTGCGAAAACTCTTATTAGCTCTTTATACAGGCGTTTAGTTTCCTCTACTGTCGCCGCCCAGTGGTTTTAGGTATTGTCAGTTTCATCTGGGTCACTGTAGAAAACAATATACATGGATGCANGGGGCTGGTCCAGAAACATGTGTCAGGGCATCATCCTTTCATGGTTTCTGCGACTAATTTCCTTCGAGTAACTCTTATGTATCTGGATTCGCCTCTTCAGAAAGACTTAGTGCGTGTGGCTTTGATTATTTAGGACAGCCTCTAAAGCTGGCTGCGCACGATTAGTATATCAGTTATTTATTGTTGAGAGGCTTCATGATGCTCAGGTATGTAAATATCCCTCGCATCATCGTCAAGGTGCGGACATCCCAAAAGTTCCTTCGAACGAAGGAGATGTTTACAGCCCCTCTTTGACAGACTTTGTAATATTGTCACCACCTCAACCAGCAACTTCCCTGACAACACCGACGTATGTGTCCTACACGACACACGCTCCTAATCCCACTGGGTTCCAGTGGGAATTGCCGGCATTGTAAGATGAGCTGGGCAGTCATTAATTTCCGTTTGGCATCAAGGAATCAACTCCTTCGTTCACAAGGGCTTCGTGATAGATTTTTGAGACTTGGAGACAAATTATTATCTTGTCCGCAGCTCTACCATAGCCACAAGAAATCATGTACAATGACAGGAGGGCAACGGGTTTCACAGGCGGCGACAGATACTGTTGTCGCGCCCCTGAAGTGGATTTATGCAGCTGAATTAAAAAAGCATCAATCTGGACCAAGTTGCAGAGGGATCTTGATCGATAGCCAATACAAATTCTGTGCTGTACGCATAGTACTCGCAATGGCTTTGGAAGATCGTAGATTTACGGGTAGTTCCTATGCTTGATTTAACACGCACTTCACACGATTTTATTCTCCTTTTTGTTGAAGGTTGGGCCACCGGTGGCTACTAATTGAGGCGTACATGTACGCGGTTCTTGCACGTGGACATCATGTCATCGTTTGATTTGACAGGCGAGCCACGTTTTCTGTTGATTTTCGCCTTTCCCCGTCAAAAGTGAGAGGGAAGACAAGTTGTTGGGCTATTTGGCGACGTCGCGACAGCCAGCCAGTTGCTATTGAGCCCACCGCCTCTCTTCCACCAACGTCCACCTTGTTAGCGCCCAATCTCGCGCAGGACGCTGCTTGCAACTGGTATGTTTTAGATTTTTCCATATCCGTCTTGCGACCGCATGATGATGCTGACATTTCCGTTATTTCCCATCTTTTCTTGTTTACTTAGATCCATCTCGCGACCAACCGTCTTTCTGTGTTTTCTCAACTTTTTCTCTCTCAACTCAACTTTAATCCCTCCTTTTTCTCTTCGATTTCTCTCCACATTCAGTCCCGATCGCTCTATATCCGCATTTGTAGTGAGATCCGCAGCTTTCGCGCCACTTCATCCATCCACACCGTTCGGGTTTCACGATTTTCTGACAATTGACATTCCCTCCGACATCGGGACATAGAATAGAGAAGGTGCCCCCACATCTGCAAACACGCTTCACTTTACTCTACCATCACTGCGCTCCAGCCATTACCGAGCATCTCTGTTTAATCCCAGGACAACACAACTTGGTCTTCTTACTGACATGCCGCCTCCACCACTACCTGCTCTGACGATTCATCGATCGCCATCTTCTCTCTCTATAGTTCCGCCAGCACCCAGCCGCCGTGGCTCTCACGCGAGTTCCAGAAAGAGTTCGCAGGTTATCATTTCTGACGCGCCAATGACACCCCCGCTGTCTCCTGGTCACAGTGATCAAATGGAAGACGACGACGACGACGATATAGTGGTCGATGTTGAACCACGATATAGCGGGCCAGAATCCAGAATGCCTTCCAACTCTAACCAGGCTGGATTACATAGTCATCCCGAACATCATATGAATATGGATGGCATTATATCCTCTGATAGTATCACTGGCACAGAAAGTGTCTCTCCTGGTCCGCAGAGGCCTCTGCGTGTCCTAGAAGATGAACAAGTTCATCTACAGAGCGCTGGTCTGAAACTCACCGACTTTGAAGTCCGTGGGACTCTGGGTAAGTTCATATCGTGATATGTTATCCTTCTGAAGCATTTTTTATTATTACTATAGGTACTGGAACTTTTGGGCGTGTACTGCTCGTTCGACACCGCAATTCCTCGATCAGCGGGTCACAAAATTTCTTTGCGATGAAGGTCCTTCGTAAAACGGAGATCGTGCGATTACGGCAGGTAGAACATGTTAATGCGGAACGATACATCTTGTCTCGTGTCCGGCACCCTTTTGTTGTCGACCTTTTTGCAACATTTCAGGATAGCTTGAACGTCTACATGCTGATGTCGTATGTCCCCGGCGGCGAGTTGTTTACCCATTTGCGACGTGCCCAGCGCTTTACACCTGATGTAACACGCTTCTATCTCGCTACGATCATCCTCGCGCTCAAGTACCTACACTCGTTCAACATTATCTACCGAGATCTCAAACCTGAGAACCTCCTCTTAGATTCCCGTGGTTATCTTCGCCTCACTGATTTCGGGTTCGCAAAAATTGTGGACGATCGTACTTGGACTCTCTGTGGCACCCCAGAGTACCTTGCTCCCGAAATTATACAATCAGACGGCCATGGAAAGGCAGCCGATTGGTGGGCTTGTGGGGTCCTATGCTATGAGATGCTGGTTGGGTATCCCCCGTTCTACGATGACACACCGTATGGAATCTATGAGAAGATCCTGAGTGGCCAAATCCAGTGGCCCCGGCACGTAGATCCGCTCTCCAAAAACCTGGTCAAGGCGTTCCTGAACCCTGACCGGTCGAAGCGTCTTGGGAACATGATTGGTGGCCCACAAGATGTGCTTGACCATCCTTGGTTTAGAGGCGTGGATTGGGGCGCCCTTGAGAGAAGAGAGATACACGTAAGTTTGCAGCATCATCCTTCTACAAAGTGCTCACTTGTCCACATTTTAGGCTCCTATCATCCCTCATACATCCTCCGGAGATGATATGCGTCATTTTCTTACTCNTTCCTCTCCCAGCTGTCGAAGACATGCCTGGGTTAATGAGGGAGGAAAGTACTCCTTCCAGTTCTCATCGCTTCAATCCCACCACAGCTAATTTCCTCGAATTTTGACAAAATCATTTTGCCCCTGGCTTCTTTCCTTGCTCTCGATATTTTTATTTCTGTCCGCCATGGCAGCCGTCAACTCCATCATTGGTGCCTCCTCACTGTATCATTTGTCTCGATCCTCTTGTGTTCTTATCATTTTCTGTCGACAATTCCTCCTATCCACTTTCCATCTGCTCCTCCTCTGGACTCTTTGTTTTATTGCCTCGTTGCCTCCCGCTGTATAGTATAGTATCGTTCCGCACCGTGCCGTGCCCACATTCCTTTACTTCGTTCTTCTCGTTCCCATCTGTCTCAGCTTTCTCACCTCGTCGTGTGTATCCTGAGTTTAATTACTGTATCATACGGCCTGTTACTTGGTTCTGGAATTCGCGCTTTCGTCTATGTTTTCATATACTTATTTATTATGCTCCCTCCAACCGCAATGATACCCTCAATTACGGTCGGTTCGGTATTGCTTCTTGTCTCCAAAGGTTGATAATTTGTGTATCATTCGTCCGCTCGTTCCCACTAGTTATTATTACTTCAAGTACCTATTCYGCTTATCTTCGTCTGCCACTCTTGTCTTTTTTGTTATCCGAAGTGCTGCCACTTGATCTAATCGCGTCTAATACCACTTCCACTTCTACATTCTTCGTGCATACGAGAAGGCAGCAAAGAGAAAGTGTTCTTGACATCTTGATAAATACACAAGGCATGCAGCTAGAACATTTGACCAATCGTAGCAAGGGAGATCCCTTGCTATGGGTTAGCACGCAATGTTAAGATTTTTGACTTCACCAAGTCCGAGTCGTGGCGTCTCCGATGGAAAAATGTTGTTTTATTTATGGCTAGATTCATGCATAGTCCAGAAAAATCAGAATGACGTGGGGGAAACAAAACAGCGGATTCATTTCATAGTCCATCGGTGCCTTGCTTCTCAATGAGGTGCCACCGGGCGGTCCCTTGCAGCGGTTCTGGAACTGTGAAGATCGCCCAGCGTAATCCCGACGACCAATTGACCAAACAGTCTGGTGAACGAAGTCAAAAATCTATGATAGATAAATAGTATGTACTTCGTATAATACAACGCTAGGTTGACATATTAACAGGAAGCGTAGTAAGAACAAAAATAGAGGAAATCCGATCCGATGGGAGATATATATGTACTTTCCGATGTGTGAGATATAGTACGGTGCATCAATGTATGTATAGACGTGCCCTGGAAGGTGCAGGTCATTCCGTTCTGTCCACCCCATCCAGAAAACATAAGAACGGAAATATAGGGCGGACAGGAGCAAGTATGTACTAGTGGTTTAGGTGTAACAGTAAGGCAGTAGTTGTGACAAGGATGAGTGAATGAGAAACAAGAAGTTGAAAACCAGAAAGGAGGAAAAAACACAAGACGTCAGAATAAGATACGCAGAAGGAAGAATAAAAGCACAGCAGGAACATAGGATAGCAAGCACGAGGGACTAGGATGCGGGCATTAGATGAGGTATAACATGGCTTAGGTCGGAATTTAGAAAATGGGATAGCGATGGGGGTTACATTAATTTTGAGGGTGGCTCGGTTTTTCTCGATCCGTCAGTGAAGAGGTCGCGAAGAGGGTGCAGATCACTGCACAAGTGACCCGATGGCCTTGCTCCGCATAGTGGCTTCAGCTTTCCAGGACTCGTGATCTAAGGCAAGTCCAGTTTGATACCGATAGTCGCTCACCACAGGCTGCGGGTGATGGATGTAGGGCTGGAGGAAATCATCTCTACGGAAACCCCTGCCGCCATGAATAGGTGCGAGAACCGGTGATGGGGACTCATATCTCGAGGACATGGACATGGCATGTGCTGAAACAGCGATCGTCGGTGAGTATCCTGCATGGGAGAGCTCACTAGGGGATCCCTGTCCAGCGATAACTGGATGGTAAACACGAGCCTCGTCGATTTCGGGGTAAGCATTGTAAGTTGGCGTTGCGGGGGAATGGTGGGAGGAAACGGAGGTGGAGGCGGGGGACGGCGGACCAGATGACATGCTTTCGTAAGACCCTTGCGGAGAAATATGAGAGATCGAATGTCGCGAATTCAGCGATAATGCAGATACAGGAGACGGGCTGCCATTGCTAGAGACCGAAGAAGACGTCGAGATGTGGGGCAAAGAGGCGGGGCTATAACTGCCTTGAGACCCTGAGTAGGAGGACAAGGACGACGACGACGAAGACTGCGACAGTGGTGTCGTGTGGACGAACGTATAAGCCCCTGGGTGAGACTGCTCCTGGTAGGTCGTCGTGCTATTTCGATAGGCATAGAGGAGAGGATTTGCGGGAGCCTGCATCACTGGAGAGTAGGATACCTCTGAGGAAGACGAGCAAGCAGACATGGAATCAGCAAGGTGAGCAACAGTAGCGGGCAGAGTAGCCTGTGCCAATGGCGGAGGAGAANTCTGGTGGGGGCGAAGGTTGCGGCGGATAGATACGAGCTGGTTCCAATGCTGGGGGTGAGGAAAGCGGTGGCGGTGATAGTGGGGGCTCGATGGACATTGTCGGTGCTACTATTGGCACACTCGCTTTCTTGCTTGACCGTACAGCAGATGAACGTGAGTTTCTGCGGGAGCCTGGGGCCAAGTGGATACGATAACTATAGAGGATTGCCTGGTTAGCACATCTGACGCGCCATCGGGGTGGAATAACAAATTGAAAAGTGCTACGCGGGCGCCCGATCGCCGATCGAGGGTATGAAATGGAATAAATTCGGGGGGCCAAAATACGGACACGAGACAAGATAAGACAAGACTCACTGTTGTTGCAAGTTGTCCTGACGTGAGCAGCGGGTCTCGCAGCCAGGAAATGGACATTTGTGGTTGCGCTCGCCAGTATGAACCCGCGAGTGGCGCGCCAGATGTCCGCTTGTGCTGAATGCGCGATCGCATGTGGGGCAGATATGCTTCTTCTTCGGAATCTGAGAGTCTGCTTGACCCTGCACATTGAGAAATTAAGTGAGTTAGAACAGGGTAGTCGACCAAATGTAGTAGACGCAGAGGGATTTGCCTACCTGCGATGGATATTGCGCATGGAAGACCTGAGTGGACGAAGAACGCGACTCGGCGCGAGGCATGGCTGGATGAAAAATGGGAGAAGGAAAGAGATGGAAGTATGAGGACAGTAGACCTGTTAAGTAAGTCAAAAACTACAGTTTATGTTTGTCTTGGCTCCGTGTTTGAGTACGTAAAAAGATGCTGAACTCGGCCCCTTCCCCCAGCGTTTATATCTCCTTCGGCAGAAAGCCAGATCCCTGGTCCGGGCTTTTTAGTGNTTTTTTACCCCGTCCAAACAAATGCCGTTTCTCGACAAGTCAGCCTCTCCCAGACAGACACGTGCAATCGCTGGGACAAAAAGAACCTATGCAGAGAACAACTCACCGCCCYCAGTTCCCGCARACACGAAAGCACCTTTACTGCTATGGTCTGTAGGTAGAACCGCTTCAGTCCAACATCAGGCACATCCCCCGTCCTTCAACACAGTGCACAACTGTTAGTCTGACCAGATAAAAGATAAGTGACCCAACAACGCTACAGCAAGTTGATCGCTAGACCCTGATATGCATCGCCGATCTCAGATGAGTTTMTCTAGCTCCATCCAGAAACCGCCGCACCTCTTGAGGCCTTCAGGATGTCCAGTGACCTTCTGTTGCCACTTTCAGATCAATCGAATACAGCACGTTGCAGGTAGTATCCATGTTTTGCACCTCTCTCATTGATACACCCACTATCTTCGAGCTGTATGATATAGGATACATCTATCGGCCTAATATGTTGAGCGTCTATTTTTTCTTGTTCAGGTTTAGCTGTATTGCGAGCGGAGCCTAAAGATATTGTGGAGGTATGGTGAGAAAACTTTGCAGCATACCGATAATTCCCCCTTACGTACAGGGTCCAAATATTTCCTCTACTTCGCTTCGAATGACGCCCCATGATACGGAAATTCTTGACTATTGAAAAAACATGCCAGCGTGATAGCTGATTCGAGGCTACCAACGCAACGGGGACCTAGTTTGCTCTCGAAGCTCCTCACTAGTATGAAAGAAGGACGGAAGAAGGCCATTTCTTGCTATCTCATTGGACTCACCACTGTTGATCCACATGCTATCCAATCTCCAAAAGAAGAGTGAAGTCGTCGCGGGGAGAATTGCAAACCCCTTCAGGCCGCAGGAAACTCCAAGGCTTGTTCTACTATTCTTGATGATGTATTATGCACCGATTTAGGCCAAGTCGTCTAGGTCCTTGCTCGCTGCCCGAAGAAGCATCCACAAGCGACACATTTTCCTAAGAATCAATCTTGATCTGCAGAGAAGGGAATATCAAATCCTCCGGGGCCGTCGAGCCAAGTTTGAACCGCTCTGAACCGATGAAAAGCGGGTAAGGCGCATTGCGCCTTACCGCGCAGTGAAGATTCTCTCAGTCGCAGCACCCACAAATAAATCCCCTGGATGAAAATCTGCGTTATCTTTCGGGATTTGTACTTGCCAACCATCAATACTTCCTCTTGTTATAACATTTTTAGGCTGTGATAATTTCGTTCGTCATCTGTACATGCCAGTAAATGCCAGTGAATCTGCAAATTGACATGCCATCGTGACATAGGTACGTCGCTTGTGGCTGCCGATGCGTGGGAAGATATTTTAACGACTCGCGAGCGGGAGCAAAATCCCATTGGGAAACCTTGTATCCWCGAATATATGCATMTTCAACATCTTAGCCTCTGAGTGGATATTCAGCATTTCATAGAGCAATGTGCATCCAATGCAACATGTTACTATTCTGGCCTCAGGGGATTGTGGGTGGCGGCCAGGTCCCCGCACATGCAAGACATTCGATGTGATGTTCAGATGGCGGTCTATTCCATTCTGGGATGAGGACGGAGGTTACCAAGGTGGGTTGTGTGTGCTTGTTGGGCTGCAACTTCATAGCTTCCGCGGAACTTTCTGCTGAGTCACCTTCAATGTTGTATCTGCCCATTTTGGGAAGGATCCAGTAACTCTCGGATTTGTTTCGCCTCCAAGCCAAAAGAACGAACACTGCCCCAAGCATCGAGATAGATTAGAGGCGATGTGTAAGTGGAACCGAAGCTCTGACAAGGGGTTGTGTTTTATGTTAACAGTGGAGAACAGAAGATGAAAGGAAGACATGCTAACAAATTAGCCAGAGTTAGAAGGCCTTCCCGCGGTAGAAAGGCACAGACATACGCCACCGAGCAATTTCGCGTATCAGTGAATTTACATAACTCCAGCAGTCAACCTCGATGAAATCGGAATTAGCGCTAATGAAACATTTCCCGGTAGTCTCGCGGGCGGTAGGAATCCGAATTTGCGTGGTAAATACTTCGGAAAGGCCGATGAGACGAGGGGACGGGCAAAATGTCAGAGAACTTGAATAGGATAAGAGCTTGAGTGTACAGACAGACGCTTATAGTCCTTAACTAATTGTCGACCACTTCGAAGGTTGAGTCGTTGACGCATGTTGAGTCTAGGTTTCTTGCCTCCCCACTCAGGGTCATCCACGGACGACTGTCAGCGGATATTATTCTGAGGGATCTTCTTACCCAGACGTCACCACTACTTTCCCGGCACCGAGCAGTTATGAACCCTCGGGAGAAAGCGGTCGGTGAGAGGCGAGATCCCGTAAGGTCAATAACTATTTAATCAAGTTTCAAGCAGCCTACGTACGTTATGCGGGGAATCGCACGAGGTCAGTGGTCTTGAGAGGGACTTACCTAGAATTCATGAACATAATGAAGGATTGGAAAACTAACGGCTACTAGGTGGTGGACAAAACATTGAACCACAGAAGTCCTAGTTAGACTTGACGTGAATCGCATTTAACCTGACGTGACCATCTCTGTGTAAGTTTGCTGGAAGATCCAATGCTAAGTGCGTATGGAATCTATCTATCTCCTTCGACGTTGAGGGAGGTAGGAGGAGGTAGGTCTATGTGTATTATTACATGTACGTATACGTGGTTGCAGATAGAAAGTATTATTTGCGCCTATGTACCACTGATGGGGCTGGAAATGAGTGACACGTACCGGATTACATCAGCAAGCAGCACTTCCAGCCCATACATTGATGAGCCAGTCCAGTATCGCGCCAACGACGCGCCGAACCGTGTCCTTTAAGCATGTCTTGCTTTCAGAAATCCTCTCAGTCACGTCGGCCATGCGCAAAAACTCGCGTTGGGCGTCGACTCACTATATGAATGCTAGAAATTCGACTTTAGGAACGAACCTCGGGCTCAGGATATCTAGTCCATCTTTCAATGTCCAACAGCACGGACGTGTGGACAGAGAAGCAGAACTAATGGGTGGATTCCAAGATCTTAAGAAATTCATACGAGATATTGAAGGTAAAAATAGGACATCCTCAACTTGCAAACATGATCTAAGCACTGAATTGACCACACATAGATCTATCAGTTGTCCCTTTAACCGAGATTTTGGCGCCTTTCTTTGCTATAATCAGATCTCCTCTTTCTACTGGTCCTATAACATCTACTGCGCTGTCATCTCTGCATAATTTCTTTGTGTGTGGGCTTATATCGGCCACTTCGCCTAGCCTCGAGCCAGCACTGGTGGATCTTAGTAGCACTGTCTCTCACTGCAAGTTTGAGGCCAGCGATTCCTCGGGGGATGAAGTCGTCCTTCTAAAAATTATGACCGTAATCCATGATTGTTTATGCGGTCATGGGGTCGGACAGGTTCTAGGAGACGTGGAAGTCTGTGAGATGTTAGAGACCGTGTTAACAACATGTTGTCAGATGCGACTTAGTGGTCAGTCTCTATGTGACTTTCGGTTGCACGGTTCCTAAATTTATTTGTCCTAGAAATACTCAGACGATCCGCGGAGAACACGATGCACTCCCTTGTCAGGACCGTTTTCTCTCGTCTACATGCCCTTGATCCAGAGATAGAAGAAGCTAAGCTGGTTGCAAGCGATGACGATGCCTTGGATGGAGAAATCAAGATGACAGTCACAACACAAAACCTTGAATTATCTCCAGATGTGGCTGCCACATCTGGAGASGGGGCACCACAGGAAGTTATTGTCAGTGAAGTTCCAGCAGAGTCCGAAGCGGCAGAGGAACCAACGCCTACGTCTCCAGCTCTTAGAACTCAATGTAAGCGACATCGTTCTTGGTTGATCCTTACTGACCCTACCGACAGACGGGCTACCATCAATTCTAGAGCTCCTACGTGTCTTAATCAATGTCCTGGATCCAAACGATCAGCAGCATACAGACTCTACCCGCCTAGTTGCACTGGGGATCCTTAACGCTGCATTCGAAGAGTCCGGCGCTCGGATAGCGGCTTTTCCGTCCCTGCAAACACTCGTCGTGGATGCGGGTTGCAAGTTCTTGTTCCAGCTTGCACGATCGGAAAACCCTGCTGTTTTGTACTCTGCGTTGCGTACTATCTCTACCGTCTTTGATACCATGCGGCGGTACCTGAAATTACAACAAGAGCTATTTCTTGCATTTACCATGGATAGGCTCGCCCCCCCTCCTCTTCCTCCCGGTAGAGCGCAGAGTATTGGGAATATCGGACGATCTCCCCGACCTGGAACTCCATCCACCCCTGCGCTACCGCCGCCAGTCGAGGAATCGCCTGACAAAGGTATCGCTACGCCCCCTAGAGTCTTGGTCCCTCCAGCGCGAGGTGAGACAAGAGATCTTATGTTGGAGACACTCAGCCAGATTGCACGTCATCCAAATTTTATGGTTGATTTGTATGTGAATTATGACTGCGACATCAATTGCGAAAATATGTTCGACAGGTTGATTGAATTTCTGGGCAAAGTATGTTGGCATCGGTCCTATTTTACAATGTCATTTAATGGATGTGTAGGCCGTTTATCCTCCAAATTTCAATGGAATGTTAGATCCACGCCAAAGAAATGCTCAACATATGTGTCTTGATCTTCTCCTGGTCTTCGTCAACGATATGGCTAAGAGGGCAGAGGGCGTTTGTGTCCCCTTTTCTTCCTGATGTTGTGAGTTATTTCACTGAACTTGTGTTCCTCTGTAGTCGACAGATTCTTGGCCTTCGGTGAGTCGACTTTACAACTTCATCGAGCCTTGTTGTGTGTGACGAGGGATCTAGGAATACCCTTCTGCAGAAAGTCTGTTGCAAAAAAAATCGCAGAAGAAGCTTATCATCACTGGTGCTTCTCGATTTAACACCAAACCCAAGATTGGGCTTGCCTTCCTTGAAGAGAACAAATTGATTTACAATGACCTTTCGGACGAGGTCGACAAGCCTCTCAGCCTCGCACGATTTCTCAAGAGTTGTACCAGACTCGATAAGAAGCTTCTTGGAGATTTTATCTCCCGGCCGGAAAATTTGGACGTCCTCAAGGCTTTCATCGGCTTGTTCGACTTCAAGAATGTAGGTCTTCAGCTTCCCCATGACGACGTCTCAGCTCACCCAAGAAAAGAAACCCATGGCTGATGCGATGCGAGAGCTTCTTGAGAGCTTCCGATTGCCAGGAGAGGCACAGCAGATTGCACGCATCACCGAAACGTTTGCTTCTATATATTTTGCAGCTGGACCAGGTGAGAAGGGATGGACACAACTCAGTCCAAGACTGACTCCGATTCCTATCTATGTATCTACAGCAGAATGCAAGAGCGCAGATGCAGTTTACGTTTTGGCGTACTCTATCATTTTGCTGAACACTGACCAACATAATCCCCAAATTAGGGTTTGTTATCGCCTACAGTCATGGATTTGCAGGTTCTAAAAATCTCCACAGAAAAGAATGTCAATCGAAGACTACACTAAAAATGTGAGAGGGATCAACGATGGGACGGACTTTTCGGCAGAATTTCTGGTGTGCTCTTTCTAACGAACAATTTTGATCCTCTCTAATATGATCTGCATCGGTAGCAAAATATTTACGATAGCATTCGAAAACGTGAAATCGTCATGCCCGAAGAACACAGCGGACAACTCGGATTCGAGTACGCTTGGAAAGAGTTGTTGACACGCTCGCGACAGGCTGGTATGTAGTAACAGCCTTCGGTGTGCTCCACCCAACTCACACACCCGTCTAGGCGACTTGATGATGTGCAACACCCAGCTCTTTGATGTCGATATGTTCAAGTCTGTATGGAAGCCAGTCATTTCCGCCATTGCCTATGCATTCATAACGTTCGATGACGACTATATCATACAAAGGTCGATCGCCGGCTTCAGGCAATGTGCTACTCTAGCAGGTTATCTGCGTCTACCTGACGTATTCGATTTCGTTGTAGTCTCTCTGTCCCAAGCCACCAGCTTGCTCTCTGATGACCTTCCTGCCCAAGTTCCTAATTTCCCCATCGTTGACGTTGACGGCCAGTCTGTTACTGTATCCAACCTATCTGTTACTTTCGGAACAAATTTTAAGGGACAACTGGCCGCCGTGGTTCTATTCAACATTGTCAATGGAAACGGAAATGCGCTCCGAGAAGGATGGACGCAGGTATCCTATTCACAGTGTCGTCTCTGGCGTTTGTCGTATACTGATTTTAGTCCCTAGATCTTTGAGATGTTCCAAAACCTTTTCCTCCATTCGCTCCTCCCTACCCGCATGCTTCAGATGGAGGATTTCCTCGGTGGTGTGTCTATGATCCCACTACGCGGCGGCCCTTCTCAGCGTCCAGCAACAAGAAATGAGGGCGGCGGGCTGCTATCTGCTTTGTCCTCATACCTGATGACGCCGTATGGCTCAGGATCTCCTATCGTCCCCGATGCTACCGAAGCAGACGTAGAGAATACACTATGCACCATCGACTGCGTCACTTCCTGCCGCCTTGATGAGCTGTACAGCCAAATCATGTAGGTCTTCGCGTCTTAGACTTCTCGGGCTACTCTGACGTTATATAGTCAACTAGATCTAGATGCCCTGACTGCTGCTGTCCGCGCACTCGAAGCACTGGCCCATGAACGGACGGTCGCCAAATTGAAGTTGGAATCTGACGAAAGCACCAATTCTCCTTCCGAAGGTAGACTTTATGCTCTCCCGTATGACCCCGCGTCAGTCTTCTTGCTGGAGACAATGGTGAGTGTCGCTTGCCAAACGCCGCAACATATCGAGGAGGTCTGGTAGGTCTTTGTATTCTTGGCGTACTGGATCGCGCAACTCACCAACTCCTACCCTAGGCCAATTGTGTTTGAGCATATCTCCGCATTGTTATCCACGGCTATGCAATATAGTGTTCTATTGATTGAGCGAGCAGTCGTAGGTTTGCTTCGACTTTCTTTGATTTTGGCGCCTAAAGTGCGTTCTTGGAATCTTATTCCTGGTCGTCTTTTTGCCTGATTTACCTGCAGCCTCCTCTACGTGATCAAATCTACGTTTCATTCGATCTTCTAGCAGGATTACCGCCGCCTGTGGCTAATGCAGTAGCGGAACAGACCATTGCGGGTGTAAAGCTTATCGTCCAGAACCATCGAGATATCATCAGGCCAGTTTATCTTGTTGACCGGTGGCCCTGTTCCTTGGCTAACGTTGTGTCGTACAGTTCTCAGACTGAATGGAAACTAGTATTTGCATTGATAAGATCTACGATATCTCATCCTGAAGCCGGGAGGTTGGCCTTCGACTTGGTCCACAGCCTAGCAGCAGATGGTGTGGACCAGCATGTCACAGCGGACAATTTCTCCGGCCTCGTCACTGTGCTTGGTGATTTCGCCACAGATGCAGGATTTGCCGTTGAACAATCACTTCACAAGTCTCGAAGACGTGAAACTTTGAATTCAGCTAGGTGTGTGCTGGTACTCATCGAAATATACCTTCCTATTGATGAAGCCTCCCAGTTCGCCGATTGTTGCGAGAGGAAAGAAAGCGGTGGATCTCATTGTTGATACCAAGAAGTTCATAACCCCTTTAATGGACTCTGTAAATATGTCGCGGGAGCAAGGTGCGCCGGTGTATTTGTGGGTACGAGGAAGAATGGTTTGACATTATCTTCATGATCACTCTTGCAGCATGGAGACAACTCTGCCTGCCCTTGTTGATATCGTTGAGCCACCAGTCGACTAATGCGGCTAGAGAAGTTCGACAAATTGCTATTGCACAATTGCAGCGATTCCTTCTTGGGTCCCATGTCCTTTTTGATGAGGCACCGAATGGCCAGGTCGAAGAAATCTTCAACAAAGTCATCTTCCCACTTCTCGATGAGCTATTGAAGCCTCAGGTGTTCAGTCGAGACCCACAAGGCATGCCAGAGACAAGATTACGTGCAGCAGCCCTCCTTTCCAAAGCCTTCATGCACTTTGAAGTGCGAGAAAGTCAGTCCGGTGTTGACATCCGACTGTTATGGATCCAGATTTTAGATCTTCTCGACCGCCTGATGAATGTAGACAAGGGGGACCAATTGGTATGCTTTCACCTCCCTTCGCCTTTGGATCCACCTAGGCTAACTTATAATTCATTCCACAGTATGAAGCAGTTCCCGAGTCTTTGAAGAATGTGATGTTGGTAATGAACTCTGCCGGGATTTTGGTCGCCCCACCCCCGGCCGATGACCAAAGAACGGAGATGCAACAAACAATGTGGACGGTCACTCGTGAGCGGATGGAAAGGTTCCTTCCCGGATTTTTGGACGAAGTCATTCCAGCATACCCTTCTTCTCGGCCTGTGGCTGATGTACCTTCGTGAACATCCATCTCACTGCGGGCATCAGGTAATTGCACGACTCTTCACGCGGCCCGAATATTATTCTACTGCGAATACCAAACTACATAGTTCATTTAAAAGACTACCATATCTTCATTTTGGAAAGCCTTGTGTGGATAAGATTATGATAAGGATGATTCTCATTGGAGTTTACTCACCTCGTCCTTGCCAGGAGACCAACCAGAACGATTCCAGGAAGCAGGGTGTACAATATAAAGCGAACTAGCCAGGGACTATTCTTCTCACCCCAGTGAGACCATGCACCTCCAAGATGCACCGTCAACAACATGAGGACAAAGAGAACGTAGCCTGAGATTCTGTTCCGCGTTTGTATTAGCATACGGCGCATTCCCAGAAAGATGCCCTACCTATGATATCTCCATACTCCCTTTGCCTTCATGCCTCCCCCAAAAGCTGCACCACCGAACCAAACACTGCCTCCCCCGATAATAATCTGTATCACTATCCACGCCATACAAAGAATTCCAAGAACCTGAAACGCACTCAGTCTCGATGGTTAAGATCAAGGAAATGACATACTGCGTGCCATGACCTGAAGTGCCTCTTGCCATGAACCCATTTGTTGATGACCACGGCTAGTGTCCCAACAGTCACTACAGGTAGTCCTATAAGAAACATGGCGAATTGATGTCTCGACAATCCTGCTGTTTTTGTCTTCGGTTGAGACGTAGGCTGAAGGGTCAAAATACCTTTGTGGCGTAGTTGAAGAATTATCTGACCAACATTTGTTTCAACACGATATGCCACATACCATATGTAAAAAGTAGCATAGCCAAGGGCTGAAGCAACAGATGTATTGAAAACCATCCAACTTGGAAATTACTGAAAAGTATGAGCCATGTCCCAAGAAGAATTGCCTATGGCTCGATTTAATTGGGTTTTGAACGAGGGACCAGATATTGGACTTACACTGCTACCAATCTATTCAAAAAATAGTTGTATTTACGCGTTATAGAGCTGAGGATAGGGATGACTTACAAGAGCGGCGTACAAAGCTGCCTCGTCCCCTTTTCGGCCCTCCGGCTTTGTCCATTGTTCATCACGCCCCATTTCTGCTGAGTTCTGAGAAATGGGTTTATCTGTGTCACCTAGCTCAGAACGATCGGAGGGAGGCAACAATTCCGCGAGTTCGTGGTCGTCCTCCGTATCTGCGTCCGCACGTAAAGAAGTGCTCTCAGCCATCTTATTATATCTTCAATGTACGCGATGGCATTGGGCCACGTATACCAGAGAGAAGTAAGCTTTCTTACGATTCCTGCGAACGGATGGTCAGCGTTGCTAGCAAGCTTTATATACAGCCTGTCACCGGCGTTGTCTCACACTTTCCTTCTCCGATCGGTTAACTCTCCACTTCAAAAGGCCGGATACATTTGTTTCGATCTGCTCGTCTCCAAGCACAAGTACATGTTACTTAAATTCTGAATACCGGAGGAGGAGAAACGAAACGGAGGTGGGAAGGGAAAAACGAGAAGCACCTATTAATAATAATTTCTACTGTATAATGAAACGGGGACGGGAAAATAAATGTAGGTATCAAGGGAAGGCAGAAGGTAACAAAGACAAGTAAACGCAAGTTGTAGTGATATTTTTCACTTTCTGTTTAAAGGGTTCGAAAGCAGCGACAGGGGGGAAAGAAGGAGAAAATAAACGCATCCGACCGTGCAAAAACAAGCTAAGGTTATAGAAAGGAAGGCGGGGCACGGGCAATATTGCAACCATCCTTATGGTTGGCCCTCCAAAATAGGCCAACTTCCCTCAGCTTTCCATTTGTCCACAATCTCRCGGACAGCATCGTGATTGAGTTCTGGATACCTTAGTTGATATCCGACAATCTTCTTGATCTTCTGGTTGTCGAATGCCACGCAGAATTTGCTCAGAGCATATTTGTCCATGTATGCGGACAATGGAGTGTTGGGAATTGGTGGATTAGATTTTTGAATCATGTCCACCCAACCACCGACGTGATGTTCGTTAATGTCTTCCACCGCATCATCCATCAACTATAAAAGAGGACTATCAGGATATGAAGAAAATTTGCAGTAGAAATTCATGCCTTAAGCATGGTCTTCTCCACAAGGTTGAAAAACTCGAACGTTGTGCCAAAGAAAGAGGTCACAGTCGTCCCAAGACTGAGCATTGTGTGATTGGAATCATCGACCTGACGCAGAGGGTGTCAATACAGCCAAAAACTGTTGTGCCAAAGAAACCATATACCAGATTGAAAAGAGGAGCGACGACCTTCTGATCCACAGGAGGCATGCCCTCTACTTCGCTGACCTTGCTTTTCTCATTGTGAGATTGAATGGTCTCCCCAGCAACTTCATCAGCAGCCTTACGTCCAAGGGGTGTTATCCATTGAGCACACGCCCACATTGCCCCCGCGATATCAGCGACATGGACAGAATGAGTCGGATTCTTCCCGGGAGACCACCTAGGGAGTCAATTAGAATCAACTGAGCTTGAGAAGATCATCAAGTGCTAATATTCACATTGATCTCATGGGTTTCTTCAGGTAACCGTATACCGACGCGACCGTCATCGAGGAGGTTACTGTTGTACTAATTAAATAGAGACGGGTAGGATCAACGAACCAACGTACCATTTCCGTATTCGACGTACGGGCCATAACCCAATCCGACTCGGAGAATGACAAGATTAAGGCTGAAATACGACGGAAGGTCATCAAAAATGTATCTAAAGGGTTATAGAAACACGCACTCTGGAATGACTGCTAACATTCGCAGTGTCTCGTGCCACCATATCCCGATTGTCCCAAGTGGTTTCGGGTCATCTTTCTCGGTGTTGGGATTCTTTCCCGCTGTTTCGTAGAAAGGCTGTTGAAGACGAACATACGCCTTGACCTTACGGGCTGCCGCTTCGAGTGCGATTGTCTTCGCGACGTTACAGGTCGTGTTGATCTGGATCTGCGTTCCCAAGGATTATGGATGTGAGAATCCACGGATGCGTCTTGAAAAACAACGGCATACCATTTCAGTACGATCATGACGAACTTCACCAGTCAAGTCGAAGACGATGTCGTAAGGGCCCTGTCCTTCAGGGGGGTCGAAACATGAATGGACAATCGCTATGGAAGTCAGGAGTACGGTTGTTAGACGTTGTGGTGGTAGATCCAAGCATGCAGAAGACACACATTGTACAGTTAGATTTCCTTGTTTGTACTCCACTTCAGGCTTTGCCAGGACCTGAGGAAATTCGGCACCGAGATATCTGAAGATAGCGGTTCATTTTGAGTTCTCGAATAAGTTGAGATGCTGAGCGTACGTGGTTGGTGGGGACACAGAGTATTTGTCGACTATGCGAACATGCTGTTCCAAAGTGATCGGAAGGCGTAAATCGATGGAGCACTAGTTCTGGATATGGGCAAGCAGCACGCACGGATACAAGAGAATCTCCTTCTAATGGCACAAGAAAGCTAGCAATTCCACGTGTAAATGTGTTCAATCCGCCTGGACACAAGGGAGGAAACGCGAAAAAAATGAGTAAATCCGTTGTCTGAAACAACAAAGACAAAGACAGAAAGTGGCGATAGAAATAAGAGAACTAACCAAATATTAATACATTAGGTTTCTGAGAGCTTGCAGCCATCGTGATATTCCCTTGCCTGAACGGCTGCGGCGTTGCAGGAGGTAATGAGTGTAAGTGGTGAAGAGTGTTCAGGCAAGAATCCCAATAGGCAACTTCATGGTAGCTTACATAACCATTGCAGCCATCCCGCATCCCCGACATTTTTTCTTCCAAAACTCCATCTCAGTTGCCACGGCGATACGATACTGCTACAAGCACATTATCTATAGTACATTTGAATCGATTTTTGAATTAGTTAGATCTTCACGGCATATACCATAACATCCGTTCACCCTTCCTCCCTGATCCAGTTATCACACTTCGTTATCACCTTCCGCACCGTGTTGAACGGGATGAACGGAAGTTACATGGCGCCTAATTTACCAGGCACCGACAATGGCGATCGCTAGAAGAGTCGAATCTATCACCTGAGGATCCACTATACTCCCTTTGCTGGACGAGTGGCGCCTTCAAGGAACCGATACACCGACGAAAAGTCCTTGTGTGCCAGCTTAGGTTGCTCTTTAATAACTTGCTCGTAGATCCGAGTGGCTGCTTCTCCTAGAGGAAGTGGAGAGCCAGAACCGGCAGCAACGTCTGCTGCTAAACCCATGTCCTAAATTTACGACACATTTAGCATCTTCAATAGATCGCCCTCAATGAACGGTTCTAGTACTGACCTTCAACATCAAACTGGTGGCGAACCCACCATCGTAATCTCTTTCACACGGTGGTGACTTCTCGGGCAATGCATGGGGCACGGGATTGTTAACTGAGATGGACCAGCAACTTCCTGTAGACGAGGATATGACGCTAGCAAGTACCGCCGGNTCCAATCCCAGTCGTTGACCGAGCAACATTGCTTCCGCCACAACGATCTGTTGAACCCCCAGTACAAGCTGAAACCCAAGCACATCGGAAAATAGTTAAGAGCTTCACAAGCGCTAGAACTCACGTTGTTGCATATCTTCGCAGCGAGACCGGAACCTGAATCACCACAATGTATGATGCGCTGGCCCATCATCGAAAGAAGAGACTGCGAGAGTTTGAACGAAGCTTCCGGTCCACCAACCAGGAAGGTCAACGTGCCAGCTTTCGCTCCCGTTACGCCTTCGCAAGTAATGTCCGGCATTATTAGCTGAAACAAGGAACACAGTAGAGAACTTCTTTACCTCCTGACATGGGGGCATCCAACATTTGAGCTAATGATTGGACAACTTCTTTGGCAATGTCCCTTGCCACATTCACGTCCAATGTGGTGGAATCAATACAAAGCGTTCGTTCTGCCTCGCCACGAGGCAGCTCACGGAGGGCTGGTATGATCCCCTGTCTGTATACAGACGAAACGTGAGGCGAAGACGGAAGGACTGTAATGATTCTCTCGGATGCTTGCGTTGCCCTTAACGAGGACATGTTCAGCAAATGAGTAGCATCATCGGGCTCCCACTTACTCTTGGGGTCGATGTACCATAGTAAGATTAGCTCCCGGGAACTGCTTCTTGAAGTTTCGACAGAATGATGTTGCAGCTTCAGGGATAGCATCACAGACCACGAAACGAGAGTCAGGCGTCTGAGCGAATTGCTTAGAAAACAAGTTGTAGGCCATCTCCGACCCCATTCTTCCAAGACCAATGAAGCTGGTACTCTTGTGTCTAGGTGAGAAAGAATGCAATATCCTAGCGGAAGGTCTCATCGCGAATTACGGAGGTGGACTCAGAACTGGGGGTGAGTTTAGAGGAAGAATGCGGGGAAGACAAGCTCCGTCGAATCTGGGGTAACCGACATATCAACCTCGGTCCGCAAGGGTCTGGGCCGAGACTCCGAGTCCGCCTCATCCCTTGCTTTATATTGTGGCTCTGGTGTCGTTCTCCTATCTTGCACTGTGGCTCTTGTTGAAAGTTGGGGACAAGATATTTTCTAGCTGATAAGAGAAAAACCCTCGCAAGGCAAATATAATTCCGGTACTTGGAGGCTTGTGATTTACAGAGGAGGACAGTGATCTGGCCCAGCCCGTTGATCTGGACGTTTCTTTTCCTGGATGATCCGTGTGGCTCCTCAATATCGACTCTCTGAGACATCTTGGAACTGTCTATTGCGGTCGCTAGAGCGTTCTATACGCACACCGACTCAGCCAGTCCCTGAGGCACCCGCCTCATGGGGATCTAATTAAGTCCGTTCTTGGCCGTCTTAGGCAACATCGCCTATATCTAGTAGCGCTAATCCAATGACATTCGTTGATCCCCCTCGTACATAATCCTTGTATACTTCTATTCTACGTTAACATTGACCCACCAACCTGTTTCTCTTCCATGAGTGCAGAAGCCTTGGACGACATTGTCCCCCCTCCATATGAATCTGCTGAAGAATCCCCTTCCTCTCCTCTCTACACCATAGCTGCATCTGGCTCCGAAATTGTGCTGCAGCAATCTGCAGCATCGTCAGAGTCCCGTCCCGTTTCCCCTATCGCGTCGACAAGTTCATGGACGTATTCCACAAAGCACATGAAGATCAATCTTGGTCCCAGAGTGTGGGGCTTGGAGCATCCCTCCTATGGTCTCAATACACCAGTGGAGGGCACTGTCGACTTTGTTGGCAAGAGTGATGGTGTTGATAAGGTCACTGTTACGGTTCGTCAAATGAGCGCCTACCTTCCGAGTGACCTGTCAGTCTCACACCCTATTTTCTTCGCAGCTTGAGGGTCACCTGGTGACATCTATCCCGCAGCGGCCTGGCGTTTATGACTCTTGCTTCCTTTCTCAGAGTACCACGATCTTCGACTCGTCTTCACCTACCCCTACATCCTGGGACGGAGAACACACATTCTCCTTCTCGGTCCCCTCAGACACCTGTTTTGATGGCGTAACTGCTCCAACTCCCCCATCTTTCACTTGTTATCAATATGCTGCTACTCTGGAAGCCACATACTCTCTTAGGCTGCTCCTGACCCGTAAGGGTCTTTCTCTGGGGAGGAAGCAAGAAACGAAGATTATCACGATATTATACCTACCCAAGTCGACTCCAGCCAATCCACCGCTGACTCGTATACCCAGACCTTCGAGGCTCGAATCTCGTGGTGTCTCCCCTCTATACCTACACATGTTTGACCGTGTCGAGACGACTCCTTTGGTACCCTACTGGGCACCCTGCATAAAGGGAATGTCAGAGCTCGATCTACAATCTTATTCTAATTGTGTCAATGTGAGCATCCACAGACTTGTAGTTCATTCCGAGCATTCTTCTGATACGCTTTCCAGTTCTCTATACCCTCACCAAAGTGTTTCTCGTCCGGAGAGATCATCCCATTTACCTGCAGTCTCATCTTCCCATCACAGCCGTGCTTATCGAAGCTCCTGACTCGCTCCGTCCGTGTAGTGCTGTATAAGCGTGTTCTCCTCTACAGCCATTGCTCCAAACGGAAGGGCATACTCTCCTTATATGATGCTATTCATCCGTCATCGGACCTCTCCGAAACGACAGAGCTGTTTAGAGAATGGCCGGTGGCGACGGGGCATCTCCAGTTTCAGAACGAATATTCCGAGGGTATGATGTTGGTGAGAGGATCGATTGAAGCCGGAGGAGCTGGACAGGAGTGCTCATGGAAGTTAGGAGATGTCGCTGAAGTTCAGGTATGTTTCTATCCATATCTTTTGATAGTCCCTCTTATTGAGAAATTCACCTGTAGTTTATTCTCCGCGCGTCGTTGACACCACCGAGGTGTCTCCAATCTCACGTCCCCTCCTTTAAGTATGACTTCCCCGTCGAGATTACGACGGACGCTTGGGGCTCCCTTGATCGTGAACTGAGCTCGACTGGTGGTATCGCTACTCCGGCATTGGGATTGGTGCGGGTTACATATTTCCCAGTGCCCTATAATTTCTAATTCGACTCTCCCGATTGACAGATGAATTCTAACGTTGGGACTGATTATATTAGTCCATGGTGTTATGCTGGAATGTGATTGCATTGTATGACTCTTTCGTGTATCTCTGTACTTTGCCCGACATGTACAATATCTTATCGTTATTAGTGTTGTTTTGTTTTCCTTCGCATTACTCTGCAAGGCTGTATGCATTTTACTGGCATGGATGATGCCTCGACCATCGATTGAAGAAGATCCGTGGATGGATCATGAAATGAGCAGATAGTAGAAGAACATCCCAAACCAATGCTACGAGGATCAATGTTTTCACTGCTGGAAGAGATTCACTCAGGCTGGAAGTTCTTTATTAGTGGCGTGGGGCGTGCCGGGTCGGAAAAGGTACGGTGATGGAGTGATGGAAGTTGCACAGCCTCATCGGGCCATCCATAAATAGCTATGGCTGGCACCCCGCGCCAAGGCTGACAAGCTTTTCCTTCTCGCCACCACTTTTTGCTGCGATCAAACCCTCCGCAGGCTCCAAGTGCTGTTCTAATAACTTTGAGCAAGATCTTTCTATTAACTGCCACGCAGTAGCAGTAATTTACTATATAAGTACTACTTACTTCAACTCGATGATCGTGATCGAGAAGTCAATGAACTCGAGTCTCCTCTACCCGCCACCACCACCATACACGCAGATTGCGTCCACTTGGCCTGAACAGTCTCGCTCCCTGCCAGTTCCCCCTCCAAATGAGACAGCAAATTTGTCTCGAAGTAACACTGTTTTCAGTTCTGTATCGACATCACCTTCTCTCACTTTATCTCACTCGTCTACCATACACGATCGCCTCTCTGTAATTCAGGAAGGGAAACCGTCACTAGCTCTCTTGCCTTCTCATCTTGTCTTGCAGATAGTGTATAGCACCTTTCCACAGACAGATGGGCCAGAAGGAGAGACAAAGGCCGAGAGGCAACGAGAGGATCTCTTTTGGCTGGAAACTAGTTTGCGGCTAGTAAATAGCGCACTCTATGTTGGTAAGTGTGTTACACTTAGCATCTATCCTGTCAATTAAATCCCACCCCTTGCCAGCATGCATGCACATTCTCAGGTCTACATATCTTCCTGCATATGACAAGTTTGTAAAACGCCCATATACCTCAGATCCCTTCCCAAGCTCATGGATCGGCACTACACCCATTACCTCTACTACTTATCGCGAACTGAAAGTTCTAGACCAGTTCATTGCTCTTCTGGCTTTCGAAGATGTCTTACTTGATTCGTCTTCTCTAGTACTGCCTCGAGAAGAGGCCTACAAAGACCTATTCGATCTTCAACAACCGAAGAGCCGACTTGAAGATCTTATAAGGGAGGAAGGTCTTAGGAAACGTATTGTGTGTGTGCACGATACAGAACCACCTTCTCCACCTTCCCCCCAGAGGGAATACACGACAATAACGTCAGATGGAGATATCGTACTTCACCCACCATCACCCATTCCATCACCCCCTGCTTCTCCATCTACCCCGACCACTCCTACCATGTCTTCTTCGCCACCTGTACCCTCTCCCACTCGCTCCTCTTTCTCCTCGTTTGTGTCATCTGCAAAAGCAAAGGCCAGAAAGAGACTGTCCCGCCCCAAAACACCACTGAAAAACTCTGAGAACTTGACGCCATCGCCGTACACGTACACGCCACCCACAGCAGATCCAGGCTCGTTGGAACGGCATATCCAACCCATCCCGTTCGCGTCGCTGTCTGTCTTATTCACTTCGCGAAAGGTAGCCCTTCTCTTTACTCCGGAGTCGACGGCATCCTCGAATTTCAATGCCCCGGGGGCAGCATTCAATGGGAGTGCATATGGATCATTGTCGCTCTCCGCTGTATCTCATGGGAGATATAAAACCCGTACATTACTTGAGGTCACAAGGAACAGGGAAGATAGGCTGGAGGATACTGCGCGAAGGATGGTACGAGAGTTGAGGAAAGTGTTAGAAGAAGAAATGCAATGACCAAAGTGCACTACGTGCATATCTATGTACTAACTGTTTGCATCATGCTCTGACATGCTATCTCATTATTTCATGCAAAATATTATTGCCATTGAGGATCCATTCTGGGTTGAGGTTGCATGTCATATTTGTGCATAAACAGAAAACTATGATACCGTAGGGCCTGATGAGATATCTGATGTACTTAGGGAAGTAGGTTGCGCATGTGGACGAACACATTCGATGTAAAGTAGATGATGGAATAGGTAGCCATAGCCAAGAAAAAAGATTTAAAAACATAATATCAATAAGGTAGCGGTGTCTGCCATCTAGGCGCATTTCTCTTGTGCCTCGATGCATGCATCCAGTAAGCATGCATAGTTGTCTGAAGGACTTGCTTCACTCAAGCGGCCGGTGATAGCTTCGACAATAGCATTGGAGCTAAAGAACGTCAACCCCGATTGGCAATAGAATAGAAATGGAATAACTCACTCGACGGAGCCGTACGCCACACGGGCCTCAACATGGAGAGTATCCAACGTCACAGGCCATTGTGCATATGTCTCTTCAGAGAATACAAGTGACACGATAGCCTTGGATTTTGTTGACGGGAATAAGACAGCGACCTTCATGCTGAAAAAAGGTTCACGACCAGGCGTGGGTTCGGGCGCCTCGATCTCCACTGGATATCGAATCGCAAGATGGCGAAGTTGGGAGCGAAGCTGGGAGCAGGCGGACCAATAGTCACTGAGTGCATGCACGACCTGGGAACAAGAATCAACACTGAAATTCAGCTGAACAATTAGAAGTGCATACCTGACGTGTGGAAGTCAAATCATGAGAATGTCGCACACGATGAATAGCGGCGGCAAGGAGGAACCGACTCAAGCTTGGGAAGTCGTCCTTTGCTTTCATCTGGAACGCCTTAAGCACCGAGATTTCCACCTTCTCAGTCACAGGGACGAATTTCATGCAAGGAATTCGGACACTGAATTGCGAGGCGTATATGTACTCGAATGTATCAGGCACCACTTTAGTGACCTTGCACAAGTGGATGTCCTCGAGCATGGTTAATTCGTCTGAGAAAAGTGGGTTTGTCAGAAGATAAGAGGCGTATTGAACGCATGAGACCTTACCCTTCAACCTGAGAACCTCCGTACGTGTGCTGTGCTGTTGAACGTGAAGTGCACGTTCGGAGAGGGTCAGAGCAGCCTCCTCTTCCCTCTTTTCGACACTGATCTCTTCAAGCCTCGATTGGAGCCATTTAATCTGGTCTTTACTCTCATTGACTTCCGATTTCAAAGCCTCAACCTCGAAACTGCGAATGCTTGTTTTAGAACAGGAAAATATATCAAGAGGGAGATCTCACTTTTGATCAGCGATAGAAGACTTCAGCTCGTTCAGGTAGTCTTGGTCGCACTGCTCAATCTCTGCAACTTCCTCCTGCTCTTTCTGCAGCTGCAGGACAATGTCCTCGTACTCTTTCTCTAAAGCTGGCAAAGCTGCATCAGCCTGAGCTGCCAGAACAGCAAGGACTTTCGCATCCTGGCAGTGACTGTCAGCAGCCCATTGGGGCGGACTTGGAATACAGGACTTACCGCTTCAAGATTTTCGTTGACTGTGAGTACGTCTTGGTGCAAGCCCTCGATCCACTGTAGCTTCCACTTGTACCAATCAGCCTTAGCCAATCCGCGCATGTTGGTCCGGATTAATTGCAGTTGACCCTGTGAGCCAGACGTCTTAGGTGAATGCCGATGATAGCCGCATGATGAACACTTACTCGCAGTTCTGCTTGCGATTCCTCGTCTGCGCGTGCATACTCGATGAAAAGCTCTGGGGTGATTTTCTCTGCTTCCTCCTCCAACTCCTGTATGTCTGCCTTACTCTTCGCCATCCATGCTGCTAAGTCTTTTGCGACTTTCGAGTAGAGAATTAGTTCTGGAGCATCGATTCCTGCAGCGATGGCATATTCGGCAAAGGCGATTTCGGAGGGATTGCGCGGCTGCGTAGCCTGCAGCTGTGAAGGGTATATGGACCTCCGTGGAGCAGTCAGTTCGTCCATGAACTTGATTCCTGTCATTTCCAAAAAATTCTCGATAGATATCACGATCTGAACAAGAGAGAAAGTACTGTTAGTCTCAGTCAGAAAGACGTATAGCAGGAAGCATACCCCGTCATCCTCTATGGGATCTTCTTGATTGACTTCATTCAGCCACTGCTCAGTAGCTACTCTGTCCACTTCCATGGGGACCTCCTCCTGACCCAGGCCATCCCCGGCCATCAGACTCGATAGATCCACAATAGGTTGAGGGGATGGGGAGCGCTGTGGAGAATGTGCCCCATGTTCTCCGGCCAGCGGAGGTAGGGGTGCTATCCATGGCGAGGCTGGAGCAGGAGATCCTCTTGTAGGCGTAGGAGACGCCGCAGCCTGCCGTAGTACTTCCCGCGCACAATGGTCCTCGATTTCCTTCTCCTTTCCTTTCCCTTTTGATACCTCCTTCGCTCGTGCCTCTACTTCATCCTGCTTATTGAATCTTTTCCATGCATCTGGGTGGCTCGATCCCACGCTAGCTCGCGCTTTCCCTAGTCCGGGATTCTGGTGTGCATGAACAGTAGGTTGGGGTGCTACTGCTGGAGCAGCAGGAGTAAGAGCGCCGCCCATACTCCGTCTGCTGGCAAAATAGCCCGATGGGCGTCGAAGCGAGCTTTTGGGAGCTGAGGCGGCATCATTGTTAGCACTCTGAAATGGGGCTTTCTTGCTAGGAGAAAGAGGTTTCGGAGTGGGCACTGCACTAGGCCGCGGACCCTTCTCCGAAGGTTTGTCTAGGGCTGCTCGTTTTGCAGGACTTGGACGATCAGCATCATCAAGGTCTCCACTATGGCCAGGATTTTCGAACGATGACGGGCGAGGCCTCTTCTTCGGGGGAGATTGTGGCCGTGGAGTAGGAAGGATCTCTTCGACGTTCTTCTTGGGGGTTGGACGCGCAACAGGAGGAGCAAATGCTGCCGAAAATTGTTTGGCTTTCGCTTTGACAGGCGATGAAGGGCGAGAAGCTACTGGCAATTTTGAGGTAGAGGGTTGCGGCCCAGGTTTTGAAAACACGCTCAAGGGTTTCACTGATGGTGCTTCTATGGCTGTTGAAGGTGTAGGAGCAACCACCGGCTCTGAGGGGACTGACACCGTTGCAGCGACCATTTCGGGACTAGGATTAGTTTGAGCGATGCTGCCATAGATTTCGGACTCCTCTTCCATATTTGAAAAAATGCCGGTGCTCCGACGGGGAAGCTCTCCTTCTTGCCTTGCATGAGCGAAGACCTTGCTAAGATTGAGAGTCTTATCGCCGCTGGGACCATCCTCCGCTAGACTTTCGTCCCCCATTGACGACATCGAGAAGTCGTTCACCAAGGATTGMCGCCGTTCTAATTCTCTGATCGCTTCTTCATCCTCAGATTCGTTTCCTGAGGTATCTTGAGAAGCAGAATGTGTCATGCTCTTCAAAGCTAACCATGTTGGATCATCCTCAGCAGGATTGAGCGCACGACCGAGGGGTACAGTCATCTCCATAGCCTGGGTTTGATCTGGACTACCGGTGGGTGTCGCGTCTTCTTCTGGCATCGACCTGGATATTTCGGATAGCGGCTTGCGCATGATAGAAGAGCGTCTACGGGTAGCAATCGAGGGCCTCCCGTTAGCAATGGACTGTCGTGGACGCATGGACGACCTCCGTCGCGCCATTGATGCCCTCCTGCCCAAGATCTGGCCATTGACATCCGTCATGTCCATGTCCATCTCTTCATCTTCACCTTCGTCGTAGTCATAGTCTTCCTCATCGCCAAATTCGAATTCCAGCTCTTCGTCCATCAACGCTGACTCGTCATCATCCTCGAAATCACCCATAACTGCTGTCATATCCATGTCACTCACGCCAGATTGGCGTACCGAGCTACGACGGTTAGGCATGCGGCGTCCAGGAACATCGTTCTCGTCGTTAAATACTGGTGGTATAGGTGGTGCGGAGTAAGAAGGAGCTATCTCGTCGTCTGAGCGAGCAGGTGAAGATTGGGGAGATTGATTGCTGCCGGCGCTGGAATTGGTTAGGTCTCGTTCGAAAAGCCGTACTTGAGCTTTTTCATTGAAACTGACTCTCCTCGACATAGATTTCCTAGTGAAATTGTCATGAATCGCCGCCTGGTAGTCCATCGTCATTTCCATAGATTGGGTGGCATTGCTGTCATCTGCAGTAGGAAATCCGACTGATTGTCGAGAAGAACCGGCAGTAGGCTGAGAAGACGAGGCAGTGGAGTCTTGAGAAAGAATAGATTCTCTGCGAAATATATTCATGGATCCCTTCAGAATACCCTTGATAGGGCCCTACATTGCATAACAGTAAATGCGGCTGGTACTTGATGATAGATACGATAATGCATACCAACGACATTCGTCCCGTTTTCGAAGAGGCACCAAGATCAGATGGAGCTATGCTATGTGCTCTCCTTGGCCGAGGGAGGCGAACGGGCTCATTCTGGTCTGCTACAGCGATAGATTTGCGCCTCTGGTTCTTCGGAGAATTGATGGAGACGACCATGTGGCTGTGTTATAAACCGGTCTAGCTATGTTTCTGAGAACAAAGCAATAAAAAGAGGGACCTGTAATCAAGAAAGGTAGCGTTTGAGGATAGATGAGGAGATGGCGGTACTCCGTTGAAAGGCGTTCGATTGTCATGTGATCGTGATCAACAACAAGTCACTGTCCCAGTGGACGTCGTCCCATAAGATTTGGAACGTTCCAAAGCCCATATCGAGTAAGGGTATGACATCATGCCGTCGTCCGGCAGGTGAGGCTATGCCAATCTCACCGTTCCAAATCTTGGGAATCTGGACAGGGGGGTACCCCCCCTGTCCAAAGTTCCAAATGGTTCCAAACGGGATGCCGATGCTCGGCATCCCTCCAATTTCCCTCTACGGCTGGTCATGTGATGTGTATTACCTCACGCCGCTGGTCTGGAATGGCGATGGAAATTTCTGGGAACCTTTGGTTTATGGTCAAACGGCCGGACCAAAAATTATTTTGCATAGCCTGGCACGTGAGCTTTGGAATGTTCCAAATCTTATGGGACGACGTCCACTATTAGTCAGATTCTTAGCCGTCATAGCAACTGCCGCCACGGGCCAGCGTTTAGTCAGCCACGAGCCTAGATCTCGGCCGGTCCGAAGCCGCTTATGCTTATTTGCGTATGTTTTACTGGCCTTAAGTCATGTATATATTCGGGTGACGTGGCAGACTTCCACATAGCACCACCTCACATTTCAGCAATGAACCCTGTTCCGAGCGTCGTTTCTATTTGATTTAGATGTTGAAATCACCGTTTGGTGACTACCTCTTGGACAGCTGCTATTCTACATGGTGCTGGACACATATGCAAGGAATTTGATTCAGGTAAGTGGGTTGTCCGTTTTTGTACCGGAATTAAGGATCCTTACACTGCTGTATTTGGTGTTCCCACATATCACTGTCTTCCCAGACTCTTGCCTCGATCGGCTGTATCATTGGCACTTGCCAAATCCTTTCCGAACACCCCTGCTCAGAGACTCCAAACCTCCCGCCGCCATTGGCGGGTGGTGATACCACCGATAGGTGGACGTCATGGAGGAACTTTCTCCCCGGCCACTATCCCTGGATGTGGTCACGTGCAAATCACTCCCTCTCGCTGTAACCCGGGTTCCAAGGGTAAGGAGGGTTTTCGTAGGCCTCTGCGCCCGTATTCCCACCTATTTCTGCATACGGCTTCGCCGAATAAGGGTACCGCCCAACTGTAATGGCACCGCCAATTCGTGAGCTCCACTCCCTATCTGTCCTCTGGCCTTTTGCTGACTCAGTGTTACAGTTCGTAACGGAGGCTGTGTCGGGAGTGCACAAGGTCGGAGGTTGAAAATCCTGGCACAGTAGACTCCCTTCGTCTCTGCCAGTAAGCGCTTCGCGCTCAGTCACCGACCCCAGCTCACGGTACAAACAGAGTGTCGGGCTTCGCCCTCAATATCCAATTTCATTCATTATCACTCTCGTACCGTGAGCATCCCAAATAGTTAATGCATTTTTTTATATGTTAACAATAGCCCGTAAGAACCTCCCGGAACTCTAGGTGTGCAGCTACGGCCAGGTTTCCTTCCATGACCCTGTATTTACCTTCTCTCTAGTCTTTGTCTGTAGACCTTTCAGGCACCCACCCTTCCCCTCCCTTTATATATTCATTCATCTGTTCTTTTGTTTACTTTGCCCTACAGGCCTCTCCTCGGTTTCCTTGAAATATCTATCTTGTGAGGNCTGCCGGATGCTAGGCCTCGGTTTTCGGCTACCTCATGTGTGGATTCTGACCCACCAGAGGTCTTAGTTTAGTTAGTGGGTGTGTGATTTGATACCAAACGTTAACGGAGAATTGCACCAGAACATCTGGTGCATTTTGTATAGGAAATTCAGCCATCGGTCACGTCACAGCTTGGTTTTTCATTGCCTCTGGTTCGTATTAGCATATCAGAATATATCGGTGCTACTTGGAGTTTAGGTAAGACATGTTTAAAATGTAATGTGAGGTCAGGACTCAGGACAGTAACCCTATCTCCTTGCTTGTCAAGGTCTCTAGGAACCCCAGAATCGTGTCTCGGCGTCCGACATCGTACATAGGTACAAACAATAGCTTTTGGCAACCATTTCACACGCCACTTGACTGATTATGTATGAAGTATACGCACCTGCAACAGACCATCTAATTGTCAGCGCTGTCGTCTACTTTTCCCATTCTGATTATCTGTCCCGCTCTTCAAGCAAGGCTAAGATCCCATACAACCATCTCTCTCCACGAAGCATAGAGAAATAAAACAGAACGACAAGTTTTATATGCTGTCATAAATACTATCCCCATGATTGGTGGAGGAGACAATTCCGACACGACCTCAATGCTATTCTCCGGAAAGCAATATCATCTATACATTGTCTATCAAGATGCGACACTGAAGATTCGGATGAACACTGTACCTTTAGAGCCCTAGGACGCGATGAACATACTGGGGTCTCGACAACGTTCAGCCTCGACATACATCGATGCAAACTCAAAGGCATCAGGATGATTGGGCTTACGGTCCCGCGAAATTGAAGACTCCAGCGGTGAATAACAGCAGTCGGTAATTGCCCGTTTAAAGGTAACCAGACTAGTTTCTTACATCTAATCGTAGAAGCTGACACGTTTCCCGGATGTTCATAGCACAAGTTTCAAAAACAATATCTTGAGAGCACGTCGACTTTCGAGATGCTTGTATTGGTGTTCCGAAAACCGATAGTAGGAGTAATGACAGCACGTTTTCCGGACAACCATGGATCAATTTTACAATATCGAGCACTGGCAATACATGGCTCTGCGAAAGGTACGCCGACAAACGTATTACCCCTCTGATCATAGATTCGACACATCTCCCAGCTTTGAAATTCGACAGCATAGGTCACACTTGCAACTCAACCCGGGAGGGATCGTCGTACAGGGGGATAATCGCTCGCAAAGCATCCGGCACGGGATTAACTTCA